>JBAJNP010000941.1:0-73656 GCA_036877545.1 Yasuhikotakia modesta | reverse complement strand
AAATTTATATGTTTTAAATGTTCAAATTTTAATGTTATTTTGAAATCGTTTGGGGAACATTTACAAAGATGAAGAATTGAAAATATATATGAAGTTAATACAACATCTAAAAACTGAACATTGTAAATGTTTATAGAACTTTCAAAATAACATTTTTAATATTTTTGTTTTTCTTATTAGGGAAACGTTCTTTCAACTGAAATTGTTAGCTGGGATGTGGCTTTAAGAGCACATGGTGACACAAGCAAAGGTTTGATTGAACTGTTGAGTCTGGTCCTTAGATAGGGTGGATTTCATATTTTTTTGCACAATGTACATTTCCAGCCCCCCTTCTCTATTCTATACCATCCTCATCCGCTATACATCTCAATGTCATCATTGTTTCCTGTCTGTCTGGGGTGTTTCCTCTAAGGATCAGTTACCTTACTAGAACCCTGCTTCAGACAGATTGATTTTTTACCTATTGCACCTTAAACCATCAAAATCTTAGTTGACTAATGCAAAGCTGCTTTATAAGACAGGAACGGCTGGGCCAATCTTACCGGTCCACTGTGCACATGTCCTTTAGAGTTGTAAATGAGACTGTGTCTTTAACAGTGGAGTGAGGAGGGCCGTGCGAGGGAGTGAGAGAGGAGTGGTTTGAGTAGTGCTGACGACAGGCCTTTGATTCTGAGCATGCCCATTAGAGGGAGCCATAAATCCTGGGCTCTCTGGACTGCCTGTGTCAGCAGTCCATGGAATGAATTGATATTAAACGCGACAAAAAGCCTCTTTAATTCTGCCTCCACCAGCCACTCTCTCTCTTCTCTCCCTTGCTCTCTCTCTCTCCCTCTCTGTCTCTCGTTCTCCAACTCTATTTCTTCTCTCTTCCTCCCCCTGTTCTGGACGGTAATTGAAAAGAGGGAGAAAAAAAGCTCAGCGAAGCCAAGCCTGCCATCATAAAAACATCTGCAATTACATCCGCTCTATTCATTATTTACGAAAGTCATTAATTAAATATTACTCGCAAATAGTAATAGCATTTTCCCCCTTTTTGCCCCCATGTTGCCTTCGAAATGGGCACATTTTCTGCCAAACATCACAATGCGGTTTGCAGTAAACATTTATGTTTAGACATTAAGGGCAATTATGACGATTATGTTAGCGGATTCGTGCTGCGACCGAGCCCCATTCCAAAGCCTTGTCAACCTGAAGAGCCTGGAGCGGGGCCCCCGTAGCATATAAGGCAGAAATCGACTCATGGCGCGTCCGCGCTGTCACCCCTCACCTCGGCGCTGAGCTAACTTGATTCACTTTCAGGCAAATTGGATATTCTAAAATGGCCTCCTTTCTCATTTTTATTGGCCTGTCTAAAAATGTCTCATAATGAGGAGAGGAAGTGCCGTCAGTTGATGACATCACCCCCACACACGACATCCTAAAACTATAAGCCGTGGGATTTCAGATGCCAAATTGATAAGTTAGACCAGTTATTCCCAAAATTGTAAAGATGAGAAACCATACATCAAACAAGCAGCTCAGTGGCATAGCGCTCTTTTAAAGCGAGGTGGGTGACGTTCTAAGTGGGGTGCTAGGTTGCTTAGAGAGCAGCAGCCAGCATCAGGTACAGCTGTTTTAACTCTTTTGCTTAGCAGGGCCTCAACTCGGAGGCTCTCAGCCGGTACGAGGGGCCACGCTCACGACATGCGTGTGATGGATTGAGTTGGGGAAAACCATCATCTGGTTGTGCATGCGCGTGCTGAGCGAGGTGGGCCCCGCGTGATTAATGATATTTGCCTGGAGTCATCGAAAGCTGGATTTAAGTATTTCGGATTTAAAGTAACATTCGTCTCTATTGTTCACAGCGAGAGAGGCATTAGTCAAATTCAGCCATGTCTCCACAGACGACGACGCTCCAACCCCCGGAGCACGCTGTGTAACAGTGCTGTTGTCTCACTCTCGCTTCTGCAAATTATTCATGCAATTTTTGCCCATTTTGTCTGATTATCCACAAATCACTCTTACGACTGAGTTTATCATCCTGCCAAAATCATTTATTTCGCAGTAGTATTTCTGCTGAGTAAACGTTTGATGAATTGCTGTCATTATGCTTTTTTTAAAGTGCAAATATATTCTGGCAAATATAGGACTTTGTTTATCCCAATAATTTCAGAAAATAGCAATATAGAGTTAAAAGTTTATTTCTACATTAAATAAGACCGTCCACCGCACTGAATCAGACCAAAGCATTTTTGAAGCGGGTGAGGGCAGCTATTTGAGTGTGTGTGAGTTATTTGAGTAAGTGAGTGTGTATGTTTATGTGAGTGAATTAGTGCGTGTGTGCGCATGTGTGTTTTTTCCATATTCTTCTGAATCACACAAGGTGAAGGTCCATTGATGCCTGATTCAAAATCCCCTGTGACAACTGAGTAATGAGATGAGATGATAGACCCGGCCCGCGTCTGGCACTGATATTTTGTAACCATAAACGCCCTGAACTCAGCATTAAACTGACCATCTGATCCAAGACTAACAAAGATACTCAAGGTCAGAAACTCACTCCTCCCTCTAAAACGGTGTTTCTTTTAAGCGCTTAGCAAAGCATAATTTGTGCACCGTTTTTCCTTCAGCTCAAATTAATCACTCTTACATGGTCAAATGACGAATGAACCAAAGTTTGACTTGGAGTTTTTAGCTTAGCTTGTGTGTGGAGAGTTAGATCTTGGCATTCTCTGGTCAGATGCTTTCAAACAAACAGGGGTGAAAGAGCAAAGATTGTACCTGACTGCCACTCTGCTCTCTTTCTTTACATCCACGGCTTGTACAGAACTGTCAATGGAAATCTAATTGCCAGGAAAGCGTTCAATGCTAACTGGGTTAGGTTGGTGGAGAAAGGCGTGCGCTGTATCTACGGCTGCCTGTTTGAGCTGTTTGTTTTAGGCCTAAATCACGGCAGATAGGTTGTGTGCAAGCGTGCTGTGAGGAAAATACACATTTGGAATTACTCTACGTCCAACAAAACCCTTACTGGGGAGTTCAAAGGAGTGGCCATTATATTCATGCTGTAAAATGAGAACTAGGGGACGGAATGAGTAGAAACGCAACTTGGAGTGTTTGCTTAGCATCTGGAGTTTTACATGCTACTTGTATAGTGTAGTATGTAGTGTATTTCTATAGAACAGTAAAGTATGCTGATTTGGATAATATTGTGCAACAGGCTTTAAATGATGTTTAAAAATCTGTAATCATTTTCTTCTCTGTCTGTCTTTTGTGTTTTAAAGAGGAAGGAAAATCAGACTTGTTTGGAAGGCGAGATGAGAGAGATAAGTTCATTATAACTTATCATTATAACAACTGTCCTTTTAATGTGGCAATCTTTAACCACAAGCTGTGTGAGGGGTGGAGATGGTTTAAGTAGCTTGCTGATACGTGCCATTGTGAGCTCCATTGGGGCCACACTTTGGATATAAAGGGGCTTTTCTCTCACACTCACCCTTAAAAGTGCTCTTCAAATGAGGGCTTTCTAATCATAATTACACCCGCGACTGTTTGGCTTGTATCAGCTCTCATCAGGAGCCCCTCTGGCCAAATCACAGGACTCAAATCAGAATCGCAATGACATGCATTTAATTAGAAAGTTTTGATGTTTTAAAATGCTTCATTTACAGGATTCTGAGTTCTTTGAAGCACAGAGACACGACATTGATTATTGAAAGAAGTCGCTGTAAGTTGCTGCGAGGGGAGCTAATCTTAGCTTGCGTCCTATTTGCTGTCACACTGATGAGAAATGATTGTGATGTGGTTGACGTGCTGCGATAAGTGTGATACGCTACGATCTGATTGGTTGATTTGTAGATGTGGTGTTATTGCTGAATTAGTTAATATACAACAAATTTCCTTTCCTAATCCCACAATTCAGATATTCAGAGATATCAATAAGCGTAAAGGGCCAAGGCTAAAGTTGATGAGCAAACAATATATACACCTGTATTTTTAGTTCAAAGCCAGTGAATGCGTCAGGCTTTAAAGTTCTCAGCTTTCACGACCTGCCACAGTAATATGATTAGTCAAAGCTATGTGTTTTCTTTTGGTTAATGTTCTTTCGGTGCTCAGAGATGTTTCTCCACTAGTTCCTCATCAAAAATTAACGGAGAAAAAAACGTAATGATAATTGCGTAGAAGTGTTGCATTATTAAGTTCGCAATGCATGCGTTGGAGAGCGGTGAGGGCGAGGATAGTCATCACACTGATTTGAGGCCTCTCAGAGGAGGCACGGGTGTTGTTTATGGGGATAATGAGCCCTTCATCTCACCCAATGCAGCTTACAATGGGCTCATTACAATTAAAATGGCTGAAAAGCAGGCCTAGAAGAAGCAGGGAATGAGCATGGTGAGAATTCAGTGGGAACGTTTGAAGAAATGGTATATTAACCGGCCAGGAAGTCATTTTTAACCTCAGTGGCAGCTGAATTATGTTCCATTACTGAATTGGACCTAATGCTTTTTTCTGCAAAACACATCGCTCCCGAAGCTCACTTTAGAGAAAGCGCTGGTAATGTCCACGCTACTGCAAAATATCCACTGAAACAGCCTTTTTTCCTCCTTCCTGTTGAAATTCACCTCTGTAACAAAGTTTGAATGGATTTTCGGGCCGCTCCGTGCTATCTTTCAACTCGCCACATTTACACCTGCGTAAACTCAAACTGTAAACACATGTGTCTTATAAAAAAAGCCCTCAACCTTTCACCAGCTGCTCGGATCATCAGAGAGACTCATTCTCGCCTTTGTATGCATCACTGTCTTCAGGCTATAAAAGAATAATGCAGTTATTGATTTGAGCATTTCAGCTCATATGTTTCTACTTCGCCCAGCTCTGCTGCCCAGATTAATTTTTGAATCTTCGATTCATGGACACATCACATAATGAATAGAGGTGATTCATGTCATTGCTTTTAAATGCTTAAATTGATATGGTTCCCCACCGATTGATAGCATAACGGTGTCGCGTGGTCTGCGTCAGCAGTTATGTCTTACAGAAATATGTATTGATCAATTTTGGTTGCAGCATTTTCCTATTTTTGTTTTACATAAAAGTTCACCCAATAGTTAAATTTATATGCTCATTCATTATTACAGAATATACTCGCCCTCACGTGTTTCTAAACATGTATGATTGGCTTCATTAGTTTGAATTTAAAAGCAGTATGAAGAATATTGTTCTTTTATGAAGAATATTGTACTTAAATTATAGTTTTTCTTTATATGCAGTCAGTTCCTAAGCCATTATATGACTTCAGGAGATTTGCAATAGGGTGTCTTTGTTGTAACTGAATAGAATTAAATGACCAGTGCAATTTTTAAAAATGTCTTTAATGTTTAATGTAAGTTTAAAAAGTCTTACATGGGGGTAAATAAATGATAGGAAATAAAAAGAAAGAATTTTCGTTAGAAGAACTAATCCTTTAAAATTGCTGTCTTATATGATATTTTCTGAAGATTTGCATCTTTCTGTTTTAATTCATTGCACTGTTCCTAATCAGTTTAGGCTGTGAGCCACATTTACCTGTAGGGTTCTTTAACATAATGTGCTTTACATTAATCTAACGTTTACTCTCAAGTATTGCACATAGATCTGACAGTAGCCTGAATTTATACAACTGAAGGCATTCTTTAAAAAATGTAAGAGGCCCTGAGGGAGATTTATGGACCACTTTTACACAACCAATTCAGCCTACTTGGTCCGGGAGAGAGAAAGCGGCTGTAGTGCTGTTGGACGAGCTACAGCCGCACTGTAATCTGTTGTTCATTTTTACTTCATTTTTCTCCAAAGTGACAACTACTGTCCAGCAGGTGGTACCAAACATTTATCTATCCTCTCTTCTATCTATCCTCTCACACCATCCAGCCTTCAGAAAATTTAGACACCCCAAACAATGGGCTCTCCTGAGACACCTTTAGTCTGCAACACAAGTAAACAGGCGGCACTGATCCAGACCAAAGAAAAAGACAAACCGAGGTGTTTTAGACACAAAAGTTTGAGTGCAGCTGGACAAGTTTACAGTTTTTCCTCCACTGAGTTGCTGACATTTTCTTTCTCTGCTCGGTGTACGCGTCCACATTCCCTCAGTGTCATGCGTCGTTTCAATCAAACACTGTAAAATGTAGGGGCTGGTCGTTAATCCTCCTCTCACCCGTTTAATGGCCGCAGCAAAAATGGAGTCGTAAAAATTTTCTTTTTTTCCTTATGGAACGTGGAAAGTGGAGAGAGGGACACTGGTAGTGGGGCATATTAGCATCTGACATCACCATTCAGCGTTGCTACATATGGTAGCAAATTCGTTTTTGAAGTGTGTGGATGTCTTTCAGATTCTCTGACTGTTCAGGCATGAGGCAGACAAAGGCAGTAGTGATGACATCACAAGGTGAGAAGAATGATGTAGCCAATAAGTTAAAGAACTTTTGTGTAGTCACTGAAAGGTTGTAGGTTCAAGGGATGACCCATGAACATTTCTGTAATGCCCTGGAGCAAAAAAGTGTGCTATTCCTGTTTAATGAGCATCACCAATCGCATCAGTCTCCCATCTCCCATTAGGCTGGCAAACAGATAGTTATGCCCTAACCTCAAACAAACAGATCAGTGGTTTGATACAGACAGTTCTAGGAAAGTTGTACTATCTGGAGGGCTTGTGTACAGTATTTTATCTCTGCATACTAATCTGACATATGGCATAAAAAGTATTTGTATAAAGTATTTGAACAAACTTGTTATCCTTGGGTTGCTGCAGGTGGACTGTCCCTGTGGTAAGTCTATTGTAGGTCATTCTAGAATAAAGTCTTTGCTAAATATAAATGAGTAAATTAGCGGGATATAGCTGGCTAAGGAAAGCATTCTTAAGAGGGCGAGAGTTCTCTCCAAGCACTAGCGTGCCAGCTTTCGGCCCTGGATAGTGCTGGAGTCAGTTGTTCTAATTTTGTCCCCTCTTCATTCGCTAAGCCCAGTTGCCGGCGTGATAACTTCATCGCTAAACAATTAAAATCTCACCTTTCATTTTCGCACGTGTCGGCACAAGAAGAAAAAGCCGAGCGTGTACATGTGGGAACTGCGCATCCAACCATGCATATAATGCAGACGTGGAGAGAGCGTGAATCGTCTGTGAGTGTTTGCGGAACATTTGTAAATGTGAGAGGCTTTTGATGTTGCGTTGTGAAAACACATGTTAGCGCTCATTATAGCGCTGTTCCTCAGCCCTTCATTTGTATATTCCGCCGGGCACGGGCACTGAGGAGGAGCCATCTACCCTACAGAAAGTGTGCACCCTCTCTCCACATTCCCTCATTCATCATGTTGACACCAGCGCAGCTACTTTTGTGAAATGGAGAAAAATGGTTAAGTCAGCTCTTTCTCTGAGCCTCTTGCAAGTATGTGTGTGCGCGCCCGCTCGCCCATGTGTTTGTGTGTGAGCACGCGTCGCTGTCGCAATGTTGTGCTTGTATGAGGAGTTTGCGCGTGTGATGAGCAGTTATGATCTGAACATGACGTGCGAGACAGGACGCCTTTATACATGCTGAATAAATTGTATTTGTTTTAGTTGCAAAACTTGCTGTTTTCGATGCTGAACTGTACAAATGGACATTTAAAGCTATTTTACATGTGCGTTTAATTTTTTATAACAACAGTGCATTTGTTTAATGATCTATATTGTTTAATGGATGTGATGAGGAAGATTAAACTGTCTGTTATTTGAGTGTTTCCCAGCTGTTATTGTCTTGTCAGTAAGGCCTCCTTGATTGGAAACAAATCTCTTTAGTCTTATATTATACTCGATATTTAGTATTGTTGTTCATAAAGTAATGATTCTTATAATGTTATTTTAATAATAAGACAATATTCTGGAGGACAAATGGATTTACTGTGTTGATTTGCCTTGATCTTGTTTGTCAGTTTTTACAGTTAAGAAACATTTTTAAAGGATGTTTAACAAAACTAGAATCTTTGGCATTCTTTGTATGATAAATTTAACTATGAAATATTACCCACAAGCAAATGTATTAAATTGTACAAATTTTAACAATGAGTTATAGGCTACACTTAACATCTTGCAGGTTATAATAACAAAGTATTTTCAAGTAGCCCCTCCAGAACATGGACAAGTGCCCCCTGGGGTACAAATACCTGGTTGGGAATCACTGCATTAGTGGGCTGGAAATAGAATTTCTGGTTATGAAATGGAGAGGGATTGGTGGTTAAGTGGTTAACAGTCTTTCTCATACATACAAAATCCATTAAAGATGGTAGAAGATCCTATCTGACATATTTAAGAAACTGCGTTTATCTTTATTAAGTCATAATAAGTTCATGGAGAAATTGTCAGATTGTAAAAAGCAAGGTGCAAAATTGGTTTCAAATGTAACCCAAACCCTATGATTACCTGATACTGAAATCGTACGGCTGTCTGTCTTGGTCTCTTTTTTCCTTTTAATTCCTCACTCTGTCTTGCTCCGTGTTTAGCAATATTCCCAGCTAATACTGAGGTTTATCAGTTCCCAATCTGATCATCTGATTGAAGACTGAGAACATTACCATACATGGTCTGTCACACGCTGGAAGACGCAAATAAATGAGCAAATTTCCATTTCCTCACGTGTCACCTTCATTTATGCCCGGTGCTTTTCAAAACGGACAGATTTTTCCTCTATTTGGCGCTTCCAAATAATTTTTAACTGTACCTGTAGAGGAATACCAAATATAGCAATGCTGTAGCCATGAGAAATATTTCCTCGATTTACACTTACAGTCGGGTTCAAATATGTTGGCAAATTTAAACTGCTTTTACAGCCTTTCTGTACAATGCGCTGACAATTTGTTTGTGTTATGTGTGTGCGTGCGAGCTAAAGAGACTATGATAGAGACATGGACCAATTACACCTCTTTTCCTTTGTGATTGTTATCTTAAGGGCTGTTGATTAGTCTTTGTTAGGAATGTTTAATCTTCATTAAAGATTTAGGGGGAGAAAAGTCACTTGAGAAATTCGGAAATTAAATATTTAATGAGCTAATTCCTATCTGTGCCTTGCACCTTTACTCAGAGCTCAGTGTTTCTCATTGTCGTTAGCGATCGGAGGTCATTTTAAAACCTTTTACGGAGTAGGACATTAAAATGGATCACAGCTCATTTTTCTTGTCCAGTACGAGTGCCGCTCCGACATATCAGACTCTGAACTTTTAAAGTCTCCTTCTTTAAGGTTAAATCAACTAATTATGGTTTGATATTTAATAGTACCCTGAAGATGTCCAAAATTCAAATGAAGCTGAACCAAATTATTTAAGTGAAAAGATTTTGTGCTGATTATTGTGAACAAGCATTTTACTCATTTTGTCTACTTGAATTAACCGAGGCTGCTTTTGGAAAAAGCTTCTTCCCTAATTTTTTTTTAATTGTTGGTTTATATTCGTGCATCAGAATTTCACATCTGGTAGAATGTGATAGAATAGACTTGTTGTTTTCCAATCGATCATCGCTGTGTCACTTTCAAGCATTTTTTTAGGTACACATGCACACCCCTGATGATTATTTGCATAGCCTATGAGTAATTTAATTTGCTGTGTGTATGCTGGTTGTTCACCTGTGCTGTGTGTTGTATGTGTCCGTAAGAGCTGAGTGATGGGTAGATGTTTTAACTCACCACAGAAGTTCTGCTTAGTTGCCCGGCATTTGCTGACACCAGGCGTTCACACGCGCAGGTTGATAGGGCTTCACACTGATATTGAGAGGTGTCCATGAGTGGAAAGGTGGCCTGCTTGCTCTCTGGCACTGTGAGCAAGACCCTGAGACAGAGGAGCTTGGACTCCCTGCGTGTCACACAGTATTTGTCACATTTCAGTGAAGTGAACCAGGAAATTTGCTGGGCCATTGCTCAGGAGAAGAGGCAAAAGAGAGATGGGCCCTGATGATAGAGAGAGGGCATGTGTGTATATGTGTATGTGTGTGAGAGAGAGAAAGAGATTGATAGAGGTAGTAGTCTCCATCTGACATTTGCTGAATTGTCCTCTTTATAGTTTGGCACCATAAGGGCATTTGAACTTACGAGTAGTAGCTACATGTGGGTTGTATTTGACCTCCAGGCTGACTATCCCACATTAGCGATAGCCTTTGCAACTGTTTTATACAATTTGAAACATGACTTAATCTTTGATAATTTGTTTGCAGTGGCACCAAAGTAAAGGTTCCCTGACTATCGCGAGGGAAGTCAACCGGCCGGCTGCTATCGTCGCTGCCAGAGCTGGATGAGGAAAAGGCCTCTGTTGTGGCCCTATTGACCAGGCCTGTTAAAGGAAGCCACACATGTTCATTTAGCCGGTCGCCACTCCTTGGAGACCATTGATCTGCTCAGGTTGAGACCGTAAACTACGTGATTGTAACGTAGAGAGGGGTTTCAACGACACGAAGGCCATTTTATAGAGGTGGAGAGGATTCTAGGGGGAGGGGGGGTCTCAGGGGCCGCAGAGAAGATGGAGATTGGGGAGGATCGTGCTCTTGAAACGAGCTGAGGGCGAGTTGTTAAGTCATTGATTACTTGCCGACTGAGATTACAGGGATGTAATGGCTGTGTGCAGATAACATGGCAAGTGCTTTCTCTCTCGCTCTCTCTTTCTGTCTCTGTCTCTCTCTTCTTTTTTAGTGTGCAAGCATTTATGTGCATCCCCAGCTAACAATTTTAGGTTGTAAGAACATTTCTGTAACGTTTCCATTAACTAACAAAAGCATAATGTTTTTTCTAGGGTTTTTTAGGTGCTGTATTAACGGTATTGCTATGCTAAGATAATTGTTTTTTTTAAGCATCTTGTGCAAGCAACTTTTTTTTTACATTTTTAAACAACTTAGAGAAAAATGTTTTGATATATAATATGTAATGTTAAAAACATTTTACTAATTACTTAATGCAAAAACTTTAATAACTTTTAGAGAACGTTAGCCAACATTCTGGGAAATCTGTTCCCAGTTAGCTGGGTTTGTACTTTATTCGCTTGGTGTTTCTGTAACTAAACGTAAACTAACGTTTCTTGCAACTCCATAGTTGTGGGTTTCAGTCCTAGGAAACACAAATACAATTGTATCTTGTGCATAATTTGCATATATTTAAATGTATGTACTTGTGTGCCCGCCTTTTAGTCTTTAATGATACTGTAATATCATTACAAAAAGATTCAACCTTATTAAAACAACCAAATCTTAAATCAATCAATTAATTTTGGTTTCACTATATCGATCATTTTGTAACTGGTAACATTTTTCTTTATGAAACTTTTTGTTGTTATGTATCATTAAACTTATAGCTTAAATATTATACTGTATAAGCATCTACAACATTTTTTATAATTTGTCAGATGCTTTCCTCCAAAGTAACTTACAGTGCATTAAAGCTACACATTTCATCAGTGTGTATGTTCCCTAGGAATCAAACCCTTAACCTTGGTTCCCTTATGCAATGTTCTACCAATTTGATGTGCTTGTTTAAAAGAACCTGTTGTTTGTTTTCGTTAGTCACTGACATTCTGTTTGCACCGTTTTTCTTATATCAAGCCATAACACCACCATTACGAAATCCCCCTTGGTTGCACCATGGTGGTCTCGAGTTCCCCGTGCACGTGTAATTGACATGTTTGCTAAACGCAGCAGAGGCGTTAGAAGAGGGACTGAAATGGCAGTATCATAATTTCAAACTTTAACAAAAACAAATTGCATTAATGCGACTGACCGGCCCTAATGGTGTGGACTGGAGATGCGGTGCTTGTTTTAGCTGTAAATTGCACTCAGCAGGGAGTCCCCAGGGCTTCTGGCCATTTACACTCCTAATGAGTTATTGGGCACCCAAGAGCACTGCCTCTAATTGCTTTGGCTTTTTCACTCGAGTCGTCCAAACTAGAGGCATTAGCTTCCCGGATAACAGGACGAGAGAAAAGCGGGAAAAGTTGTTGATGCCTTGATCACTTTGTTTCACTGTCAGGTAAAGGGGAAGAGGAGAGATTCAGAAGTGGTCTAACTTCCAGGGTCTTGTTCATTGATTGACCCCTGTGAATCAGGCGCTAGCAGTACATACCTGTCTCAGAGTTGTGTTGGGTTGTCCCCACTAACACTAAGATTAGCAGATCGCACACCTGATGCCAGATCTACTCTGTGGCCTCTAGAATTAGTCAGTGTCTTTTTTCTAAATTTGACAAATTAGGCTTTATGTGGGTTTACTAGTTTTCTCATTCAAGCGTTATAGGCAAGTCTTAAGAGTCAGTCTTCTGCTTGGCTTTGTTTTGAGGGATAGACAACTCCATAGGCAGATTCAGGCATGCTTATACAGGCTTTTTGCCCAGAGCTCCAGACCAGCAGGAGGCCCTGATGAGCTACAATGCATAATGACTAGAACAGTTTTTATTTATTAAAAATAATAATTTTTTTGTATCAATAGATGTTGAGTCTGTCATCCTATAATTAGTTTGGGTGTTGTTTTATATATTAGTGAGTGTGTGTTTGTGAGAGTGTGTGTTTGTGTGTGTGTGAGAGAGAGAGAGAGTGTGTGAGAGAGAGAGTGTATGTGTGTGAGAGAGAGTGTGTGTGTGTGAGAGAGAGTGTGTGTGTGTGAGAGAGAGTGTGTGTGTGTGAGAGAGAGTGTGTGTGTGTGAGAGAGAGTGTGTGTGTGAGAGAGAGAGTGTGTGTGTGTGAGAGAGAGTGTGTGTGAGAGAGTGTGTGTGTTTATGAGAGAGAGTGTGAAAGTGAGTGTGTGTGTGTAGAGAGAAAGTACATTTACTGTAAACTGTAATCAAAATTCAGCAAACCTTTAATGAATATAAAATGTAAACTAGTGAGAAAACCCATCAGCTAAGCCAGGTAACCTAATCCTGTTAGTTTTACTGAGCTATTTGTATACTTGAAATTGTTGTGTGCGTTTGTAAAGTGTTCTGAGAATCCATATTGTTTGGATAGATGAGATTCTAAATAAACAAGCCAGTTTGTTGTGTGAGCATAATAATACTATGCTGAGCACAGTTTGCCCCATGGCATATCTGAGTCGTAAAATCCTGTGTGATGGGCCATACAGGTGAAAATGTTGCTATGAAAAATACAGTGTAAGTTTTCCATCGTGGGGCATCCAGTACAATTAAACTTACTGTATACCTGTAAAATTGTTCAACAAAGAGCAGTGACACGTTATTCTTTCTGATTTCTGCCTGAATTATTTATGTAACGAACAGTCATGTGGGACTCATTAGAAAATGGAAAAGTCTCGTTACATCGGAATGCGAGCCATTCAAAGAGACGGCTTTGAGTAGCTCTACTTAACAACCACTCTAAACATGCGATGCAGACAGAGAAGCACTAACTCTTAACTGCTAAGTGCAATTGCCATCACGTATTTAATAACGTCCAGGGATGACTGTTGCTATTGTCTTTATGGATTTTGCACTCCACTACAGACAGAGAGCTATGCCTCGCACTCAAAGCCCAAAGGAACCAGCTGTTTCCACAGATCATCAAGCCCTGAGACCAAGCTAAGAGGAGTCATGCATCAATTTGACCCCTTTAGATGCACCTCGCTGGGTTAGAGTAAGTCAGCCATCTTTGCCAACTGCTGCATAGATGGAAGCCACAAGATTAAGCAGAGATTGACACATGGCACATTGGCGTAGCACGCCGACTGTGTGGAGATGAAAATAGAAGCACTTGCATTTTTAATGGTCGTCCGTGACCACAGGAACCGGGGTTTGTTATGGCCCATCCAAACTGTCATAGTGTGGATCAAGCCGCCAACGTGCTCCGCTCCTGTTAGTCTGCTTAATTATTTAGTGTGTATGTATTTACAATAGGTTGAGAAAAGCTGGGGAGAGTAGTGAAGTGTACATCTATAGTATGCATAATACATGATCTAGCTAAAGGCAATATGAGAAGGGGTGAGCGCGGTGGCTCTCGCTCGCATTTTGGCCTCTCCACGGCTCGCCAGGGGGTTATTGTACAGAAATGCGCCATTGTCAAAGAAGCAGCAACACTCGTACTATAGATTAGGGTTTCTCTTCACAAGGGATTACCTCGGTGTGATAGGTGGGCCGGGGTTGAACACAAGCTACCACGCCTGGTTTTATCACCTTGTTCTGGCTGTCAGGAACAACAAGGAGTGTTACATAAAGCGCCAACACGCTGTTCGGTTCTGAACCGGAAAGTTTTGTCTTGGGAGCTCAGGGGCTCGGGGGGGGAGAAGGGAGGGGTCTGCGTTTGTTAAGCATGCTCTGCCTTTTCACTTCAGCTTAAGTTCCTCCTTTAATCATGAGCGTATAATTAGAGGGGCCCGCGGTATGCAAATGCTTTCACATTTTTTCCAGGTTGTTATGCAAACTTATTAAAACGTATTAAAATCATGGATAATTGTGAAGAAGCCTGTGGTGAAGAGGAATCTGATCCATTTTTCCTGCCTAATGGTAATAGAGGACAGCATAGATCGGTTTTATCCGTAATGGGTTAAATTAAAGGTTAAATACGCTGAATTGCTTCATCTGTCCGTGTGGAGTCACCTGCTGGTATCAGGAAAGTATCCATCAACAGCTGTCAGGAATATCCGATTACAGAATAGATCTGAACACAGTTTTTCCTCTCTGAAGGTCTAATGCTGATGATTAAATATTTGCATTATTTATGCTTGAGGAGACTGGTGTTATTGTTTAGATGAAACACAAACGAATGCAGTTTTGAATGTTGTAATCATCAAGAGTGTCTTAGCTATGATAAAGCTTTTTCTGGTGGCACAGCAAATGTTTTGTTTTGACCTTTACATCTTCGAAAACAAATGAGAAATACATGCAAATGAAACATAAAATTGAGTGTGCCTTTGAAAAATGGAGACCAAATGCGATTTATTCACTAGCGCTTTTTATTTGCCTTTATACTCTGTAATAATGTTTTGAGTTGATGTTTTAGAGACTGCTGATCCCTGGACAGGACCAAGACCTCAGCAATAAGTGATCCCCTGTGATATTGCTGTGTAAACTCTCCTATCGTCGCCTCTATAGATCTAATGTGCTACTTGAAAATCCATTTCTGCTATAAATATTCAAATCTGTGCCTTTCAGGTCTTGAATATCACATTTAGAAAGATCAATATCACTTTGCCTTTGAAATCGAGGAGGCACATTATTGGATACTAGAGTTGTCACGGTACCAAAATTTCAGTAGTCGATAGCAATACCAGTAAAATTTCGCAATTCTCTATACTAATTTCGATGCCGCAGCAAAAATTAATACGCTATTGAACACCCACCTTTATTCATTGGGTGTTATTTAGTGTTTCTGTAGCTACACTGGAAGAGCATTGCGCCACCAAGGTCACTGGTTCGATTCTCGTGGTTTCAATAAAACTGTCTGGCAAATGTAAAAATGGTAATATTAAAAGTAAATATTCAAGTAAATTAAATTAACACAATAATGTGTAGCTTTTTTATTTTTTATGTTAGCATCAACTTATCGCTAAAGTACCAATATTTTTGATATCCCTAGTGGGCAGCGTTCTTTTTCCCTTATCATTGCCTGGACACCTCTGCAGAATTATGAAAGATGAGTTCCTTAAATTCACTTATATAATTTCAGATACCTGCAATGGATTCTCCATAGCTTGAGTGCAACTGCCAGCCAATTTATCATTCTGGGAAGCAGCCAAAATAGGACAGAGGCTGCAAACTGTTGCTTTATGTATGAGTGGTTGATTTAGAGGCGAGGTATTTTTTCTCTCCCATTTCAAAGTGCAGCCGACTGACAACTGGCTCAAAAAAGGCTACAGGCAGAAGTTTAATGGCAGCATGGAGCTCAAAGGCTGTTGTAGTGGATAACAGCTTGTGGCTCTGCCACTAGCACTAGTTATGTTTGAACCCGTGACCTGTGTCCTTGGGCAATATGTTGGTGGTGACAACTAAACTCCATAGAGGTTTAAAGTTTAAATGCATCAGGTTCACAGGATATCGTGGAACATCTGTGAGACTTTATAATGTGAATCTTTCCCCAAGGCTTCAGAACAGCGAGAGGAAAAATCCAGGCAAACTTCGCCATCAAATTTGTAACATTATCTGTTCCTTGGTTTTACTTCCTGTTCGCCTGTGTAAAAAAATGATGGGGTTGAGCCACAAAACCCTGCAAACCAATTACAGAGCAGAAATCTGATGATGTTATTCCAGGCATGATTTATGATAATTGACCCCTAGCTGCGATGGTCATAATTAATCTGCCTCGTCACTTGTGGAAAAGGCCAACTGCTAGAATGTATATATATTGCGTAGCTGTGGGATCCTATTGTCTCTCAGCGACGCAGAGAGTTGAGCCATTCCGTCTGAATCAGCGTCTTTGTCCCCCTTAAGCCGCACACTGCTGCTCAGAGCCAGCTTTCCTTTCCTCTTTTTGTTGCTCTCTCACTTCTCAAATCTTCTCCTACCATCTTTCACACCCTCATATGCATAGCACTGCACTCTTTTCTGCTGTGTCCCTATCCCCTGTGGCTGCAGTGACCCGAGGGGCGGGAATATGGCGAGAATAAAAGAGGGATGGGGATGAGGGGTTTGCGGAACAGAAATGGCGCTTCCTGTCCTCCCCGGATTTGGATTAGCATTCGTGCGATTGGTTGGCAGCTCCAAACAAGCCCATCAGCGGATGGCTTTGATCAGTTCCGCGGCAGCAGCATTGTAGCTAATGAGGGTACGTGGGCCTGCGAGTTAGCGTGCCCATCACTTTTCACACGACTGTCTGTGGAAGCGCCAGTCCCCTGGCTTTTATGACAGCTGACTGCTTTCCCAGCTTAGCGCTCAGAACACTCAGCTTACCTCAAACCAACCTGCACACCAGCTCAGTCATCACTCTCTCACACTGTAGTGTTTCTAGATGGATCATTGCATAAGTGATTTGGTTTGTTTTAATGAAGCGGTTATGATTGGACTGAGGGTGATGTGTTGGAATCAAACACAGATAAATATTTGACACAACTTTTCACCTAACTTTTCAGACTTTCCATGTTTAATTGGAAAACATACATTCTGAACTACAACTGAAAAAAAAGTTATTTTATTTAAAAAATACTCCGTTGTTAATAATGTTTCTAACAATCATTCTAACAATCTATAACAATTACAAATACAATTCAAATTAAATGTTGTAAAAATACAATGAAATAAATATTCAAATAAATCATTGAAACAAATCAAATCCATAGAAACAAACAGGGAAGAACTGATTCCATACTCTGACCTGCTGTTCTGCTGCAGTGAGGTGTTGTTGACTGAATGGAAAGCAGCTTTCTGCTTCCTTGTAAGAGCGCTGTGAAACAAAAATGTTCTATTGACCTGTTTCCCTCGATTATGTGTGCATTGGAATCCCAGGAGCCAAATGGCAGAGGCCACTATAGAGTTTCTCTCTCTCTCCTTCTCTCTCTCTCATCCTCTCTACCTGATTCACTCTGATCCCAATCAGTGTAAGACCCTCCTCAAGAGCACCAGGGTGGGAAAACGAATGTCCTATTGTCTAAATCCCGAATGGATCTACAGGAGATACAGCCATGAGACCGAGAGACGATTTCAGTGAAATATTGATCTTGGTTAATTAGATTGCTATCTCATCCTGAGGGTTTTGAGTCTCAGTCACAAGTTGAAGACAAAGCTTTAAAAATGAATTTAAATTAAAGAAATTCAATATTTCAGCACAGAGCGTGATTATATTTTGTCCCCTTATGAACAGAGCGTGCCTTTAGATTTGACGTAGTTAGATCTCACTCGCTCTAAAACCCTTTTCTCATCCATTTTTCATTTTTAATATGGCTAAAACCACAGTCAGATGGATGTAAGGCACACATATATACTTATTCTAATCTTTCAATTAAATTTTTTGACACCTTTATGTGTTTCAGCTTGTGGTGCATTAATTAGATTCATATTTTTGAACTTTTGAATTTGACAGCAAAACCCACAGCATGCCCAGTTAACTTAAACTAAATAAGACTTTATGACTTTGTGTTACAAATGCTAGTATAACTCTGACTGTATGTATTAATTATAGCAGCATCACTCGTTCAGTTATGACAGCTATCATCACGATTACATTTACCGCGGGGGTGTCATGCAACTTTTTTGAGGGGGCGCTGGTGGCAATTTAGTGCCTTAGGTGAGATGAGACGTAAACAAGGAAAAAAATGAAGCACTTTTAATCATCTTGGTGGTTCAAGTGTAGATGTGTGTCACTTAAATCAGGCATGGGGTGTTTAAATTTGCTGTTACCCAAATGCCAGTTTACAGATTACAGTTTACTGTAAAACACTTTACAGTTTTTTTTCACAGATTTTAAAGTTATATAAAGACTTCTGTGATTTATCCTGCTGACTGATATTTTCCTTACTAGTGTCTGACAAACTCTGCCTGCTTCCTGACATGTGGACACTGTTGACGGACAGCATCCAGTCATTTAATTTCTCCTTCATTTCAGGTGTTCATTAAACCATCTCATTTCAGTTAAGTAAGCAGTTTTCTGTTTTGTTCTGTTCATGTTTAGTTCTCAAAAAATATTTTTTATTGTTTATTCCTGTTATGCATCTTTGTGTTTTAACCATTGCAGCTTTTTCAGGAGAGATTTCTATCGACGCTGGTAATATAAACATTTTTAAATTTATTAAAATCACATAAAATTTACTCAAGTTCACTTGGTGGGTGTAGCTAATGTGCTACATAGCATTCTAATCTGAAAGTTAAGTAATAATTTTAAAGCATTGTTTATTATTTTTTCATGTGATATATTAAGCTTATAGGCATATGAAATTGCATTGCACAGCAGAAATCCATCTCATTTACAGAAACAAAGTAACGCATCATTCATTAAGTGGTCAGTACATTCTGTTAACTTAAGTTGACTTTAATGGAAATGTAACTAGCCTGTTCATTTTATTTTTTGTTACAGGGTCAGTATTGCAGCAGAAAAAGCCTTGTCTTGTTTCGCACAAATTTGTGGTCACTCTGTGTACATTGAAGTACAAGCTTCAATACAAACATCATGTGGTTTGATTAGTGTCTCCTCTCCATCTCCAGTTATCACCAATCAAAAAGTTTGATCTGCCACTACAGTTACCTGGAGAAACATCACGCATTGATAAGCACAGAAGCTACAGTACCACATGCTCTCTGGTATTACAGATCAATAATAATGGAAGACCCAGACCAGTCTGGCTCTAATCAAGGTGACAAACCTCCTTCTTGATAACAGGCTTTTGTTATTTTGATAGAGAAGCGTCAAAAAGTAAAGATGTTGTCTATTCAATGCACGACTGTCCTCGCCGGAGTGACCGTGCGCTAATCACAATAGCGATCTTTCTATGTTTCATTTAAAAGCAAAAGTGCAATGAAGCCTTTCCATGATTATGTGTCAGCCACCTTAAGAATAACATGCTCGTTAATCGACTCATCACTTAATGAATGAGGGCCATTAATTGATTAGCCGCGATGCTGATTCGCTTTCTCGGCCGCAGATTATTGCTTGGCTTTCTGTAAGATGAAGTAGCTCTGAGGGCCTCGCTGAAACCGCCATGTAGCCTGGCTTGGTGCAGCGGACTATCGATTTGATGTCCCTCCCTCTTCCTCTCCGCCCGTTCGAATGGGAATCGGAATGCTGCTGAAATGCTGCTTTTCTCGTTCCCGAAGGGCTTTCGCTCCTAAATCTATTAAAGGAAATAAATAAACACATTCATTAATAGAGGCTTGTTGCTTTTTTTAGCCAGCCCGTGTAGGTGGGAAGTTGGGACTTGGCTGAGAAGAGATGCAGAAGTTTTGAGTGGCTCAGATGGGTTAAAGTCTCCGGTGGCCTTTCTTATTAGTGCACCTAACTCTTATTGGAAATCTAAGGTTACGTTTGCTCAGTGGTGCCCAGAGTCGCTGCCCGGGTGCCCTAGTTGCTTTCGGCAAACAAATGAGCCCAACAGGATCAGGTTATCATGTGCTGGTCTCTTACATTGTTGAAGTAGAAGCAATAAAACAATTGGTATTTTGCTGGTATCCAATAAGACGCTGGCATTGCGCTCTGACCGCACGGCTCAGGAAAAGAGTATCAGTCTGTTTTTTGAACCCCTCTGCCACTTCTCTCTCCTCGTAAGGTGAGCGTTAGAGGATTTACAATGGCTGCCATGGCACCTCCGTCTCGTCCATAAACAACCGGCACTCCTGTCTCACGTGCCTCCACGTGGTCACGGCAACATCCATCATCACAACTCTTAAGACAGTCATCCTCTTTCATAAGAAGGCTTCCTCCAGAGCCTACTCAGACAGCAAGAGTAAATCACTGTACAGAGAGAGAGAGACAGAGAGAGAGAGAGTGAAAATAGCTGCGACTCTGAAGAGAAAATTGTGATGCGCTCATGTAGCCCGCAGCATTGATATACAGTTTGGCAGTGGAGTTTTTACATTCATAAGCACCCCAATGCGAGTGGCATGGAAACTATCATATATGTGATGCACCGACAGCAAAAATCTATTTTTTTGCTCAAATCAGTTTAGTTGTTTGTAGTCTGAACAGCAAAAAAGTACAAATAATGCAATTTTTACAAGCCTGATCCATATGATTTTCAAAATCAGATTTTTGGAACTGCATTACAGTTTTTCATTCAGACCAAAATGTAAATGTCCAAACAAATAAATGACAGGCATGTTGTCCCAGTTGATGCACTTATGGACAATCTTATGGAAAATTTGCAGATGAGATTTCATCCTAGTTTTCCACACTAACCGCTACTTTCAGTTTCTGAGAAGTCTCTTGGTGTTGTAGAATTGACCAGACTTAAGTCATTGCTATAGCAACTGACCAGATAGCCTGTAAAAAAAAACCGAATGAAAAATTGCTAATCTTCTTAAGCTAGCTGGTCTGTGTGGTTAACCTTGCTAGTTTTCTCAGAGTTAGATGCATAGAATAGAGCAGAAAGACGTATTAAGATGTTTTAAGCCATGTTTTTTAAACAGAATGTTGATTACATAACTAATCTGTTTAAATCACTTGCAAAGTGACAAGTGTGAACGGACATTAATAATGATCTGTTTTTTGTGCCCGTTAGGAGTCAAAAAATAAGTAATCGCAGCGTATAGAGCACTACAAAGCTCCATACAGCATGTACAGTTTGTCTGCAGGTGTAGCCAGTATAACAACATGCGTTCTCACACATCTTAATCAAAACAGTGCTGCGCTTGCAGGGGCCACATGGGAAGTTGCTACAGTGTGCATGTCTAGTTTTATGGCCGTGTGGATGTTTGCTGTCGAATACAGGGAGGATATATCTGCCGTATAAGACACAGCTGTCTTTCCTAGCACCGGCCATCAGGACCACTGCGGCTCTTTGCAAGTCTATTGGACATAAAATGATGATTAAAGGGTCTTGGCCTTTAAATAGACAATCCTGTTGACCCAATTTAGAGGCACAATCAATGCGCCACTTGGCAGATTAATTGAGACGCGTCTGATTGATTTTTTTTTTTTAAGTAAGCTGGACAACGGCAAAGCTGCAGGCTAAAGCGAAACCAGGGAACAGCTGCCCAAAATTGAAATGCAGAAAAGTGAAATTGTTGCTCTCGTACCTGATGTGTGTCCCTGAGGCCTTTTACTGTGTTTGCACTAACAAGAGTGTGTGTGTGTGTGTGTGTGTGTGTGCGCACATTTACAGTTGTGTTTTTCAATTCTGTAAGATGTTTTGTAAAAATAAGAGAGAGAGAGAAATGCAGTATAAAACAGAGATCATAAATATGTTTTGGTAGAGCATGGCGCTAGCAACGCCCAAGGTTATGGGTTCGATTCCAAGGGAAGACACATGCTGATAGCTCCAGCATAAGTTGCTTTGCATAAAAGCATCTGCCAAATGCATCATTGGAGAATTAGCATAACAAAGGTCTAAATATATATTACAGAATAATAATGTCATTTAAACAAGCTTGTCTAGTTAAAGTTCTAATGTTTGCATGCACTTGGCTTTTACTGTATGATTCGCTCAGTTGTTCTGTTGGCAAAACTGGATCTTGACATTACTGCTGGGGGAACTCGGATGTGCAAAGCATGCTGGGAAACCACAGAACCAGGTTTTCAAGGCTTTTGGTAAGAACACTGGGTAGCTTCATTCTGTAGAACAAACCAGGAACTCTTGCACAAGTATCCCTGACTATAATTTGCTGTTCTGTACGGATCACTGAATATGGTGCTTTATTTAATTAAGTATTTTATCACAATTAGAGAAGTTTGTATTTATGTTAAAAGAAAGGAATTGGATAGATAAAGAGTCTGTTATGAAATTTATTAGGAGTAGTTAAGACACAGTAGATGAGTTCTACTGTAGTTATGATATATACGTATCACTTTTTACCTAATGTTATATAATATATTATATATTTATTCTTAATATTATATCACTTCCTAAAATTATTGTGTGTGTGTATATATATATAAAGTATAGATTTTATTTTATCGTCCACA
The DNA here is from genome assembly GCA_036877545.1 of Yasuhikotakia modesta. Taxonomy (NCBI): domain Eukaryota; kingdom Metazoa; phylum Chordata; class Actinopteri; order Cypriniformes; family Botiidae; genus Yasuhikotakia; species Yasuhikotakia modesta. The sequence goes on along the minus strand of JBAJNP010000941.1, from coordinate 51,179 downwards.
GCACAAGCATATAATTCTATAGGGGTTGAATTTGCTCCCAGGTAAGCATGTTTGCATTGCTGTTTACACAGGTGCGAGCTGCATGCCAACAAATCATCGTTAAAGATGTTTGTGTCTTGCCGTGTCCCAGGTGCCCGGTGCAATGATCTACACAGGGTTAACTCCACACACTTGAGACCCTCTTGTCTGCATTCAGTCCGGCTAAATAACTAATCGACAGGAGCGTCTGTTTCACCTCAGGAATGAATCAGCACCTGCGTTACACCTCAGCTGATACGAGGTTTGTCATAAGAGCTGTAAACCTCAAACACAATCCAGGTGATCACAGATCTTATTACGCACCAAAACCACGTGAGCACTTTCAATTCTTCTGATTCAACACGACATGAGAACCTCGGTGGCGTCGTCACCGGTGTGGGTACACAGAGGTGTCTTTTATCACAAACCGATGGAGGAATTTGATCTTATCATTCACCGTAGATGGATCTTATTACTAACAATTGCACACGCCGTACAGGCAGTATCACCGGCGCTGAATGATTTAAATAGAGACGTATAATGAGATGGATGAACAAATAATTCACTTTAATAGTGACAATCCTTCTTCTGGTGTGTGTATGAACTCTGGTGTGTGGTACCAAGTATCTGTCATTATTTTGCTGGCTTGATAGGCAGTTTGTCATGGTCTCCCTCAGGCACTGTAGACTATGCGCTCAGCCTCTAATAAAGAAGAACATCATAACGTTTTACTAATATTTAATTATAGCTTTGTGGTCCAAGGACAAAGTGGAGGAAAGTGCACGGATTGCAGAGAGGTGATTCGTGACCGTAGAGCGCTGATCGTTTATTTTTTGCTAGACATGGTCGTTCTTTTTTTGGTTCATCTCCCTCTTTTCCTCGTCCCCTTTGCCTTCAGCGTGGCCCCAGCTCTCATCTCTAAAGGTAACGGCTTGCGAGCTGAGTGACAGTTCAGGCCCCCAAAGCCATACAGTTTTAATTAAGAACGTGTCCCTTGTTGGCCCCTGGTCCCAGACCAGGTAAGGCCAGCTTGAGCCCAGTTCTGGCCCGTGGAGGGCGGGCCCCGATGACAGTCCTGGCCCGATTAAAAGTCACAGGGTTGACAGTTGTGGCACTTGTGGCATTTTTTCTTTACTTTTTTCATCATCCCTTTCTGTCCTTGCTAAAAGGTCAGCAGGAAGAAAGTTAAAGAGAAGTTTAGCACGATTTGTTGGTCTACAAAGATTTTTACAGTGCGTAGGGAGATATCTGGTTAGTATCAAATGTAGCCGCGCTAGTCGCTGTGCCAAATGTTGTTTTCTGAAATAGAAGTGAAATTTTATTCATCAGCAGCTTTTAGATAAGGTAATGTGTTGTATTTTATAGAGACGCTGACTAAACAAAGCCACTCCATTTGGGAGAAGCAGATTTAGGCTCATTTACATCTAAAACAGCAGAGGGAACTTCTAAACGAATGTTTTGTTGATGTGTTTATAAGCCAAGAAGGTGTTTCAAAATGTATTGCACAAAAAGTGCATCAAAATATATATATATATATAAACAATATTTACTGTCATATTAGAAGCAGTTTGTTTGGCTGCAGGGCACAACATGTTGGGTTGCCACATCACAGGGAATCCCTCCTGGGAATTGAACAAGTGCTTGTCTGGTGAGGTTTGCTATTTCCTAATCACCTATACCGGAACGCTGGACTGTTTGTGTGGGTGTTTGTATCAGCGTGTGTGTTTTTCGAGGTTTAGCTGAGGCTCAGGAGTTAATGAGGGTTGTTGGAGATGCGTGTGTCCAGCGAGGGGCAGGGAGCGTGGCGTCAGCGTTTCAGGCCAGCCTGGCCGGGGGGCGGCTCACAGGTGGGCTGCGTGCAGCAGGCCACCCTCTCTGATTTATGGAGGTGTCAGCTCGTCTGGCCGTGGGTTGAACCCACAAATCTCAGCACCTTTAAATCATTCCTCTCCAGAGCCTGGGTGAGGGCAAGAAAGGAGAGGGTGGGGGGGTGCTGGGGATGGGGGGGTCGGGTGGAGATGGTCTCAACTGCTGATGTCTATCGAACGGCAAGCAAGGAATGTACATAAATTTATGTAAGCATATAGACACACACACATACATAACAAACCCAACTGTATTTATATATGCTGATCTAGACAACATCAGCCCTCTTTATCAACCCATGCTATGGCATCTCTCTCATCATGGAGATGATGGTATGCATCACTCACTGTCCAGGGGTCTTGAGCAGCCCACCTTCTCCTCTGACATCTCCAGCCCAGCTTTTGATGGAGGAGATTTTTGTAAATGGACAAATCTATGAAGAGATGCATTTAGGTTTTTAAGATGTGGATCAGTCATATTGTTGGCAATTGATTCCTCTGTGAACATCTCTTTCGCAGACAAATGGCTGTTGGATTGATGAACAGACAGATTTGAGAATGGATTACAAGGGACTTTGTCAAACTCCTGATTAGATTCACAACCATTGATGCATTTATCTGTTCGGGTTTGCGCTGTTGGATTTTATCGACTCAAAATCAAAACAAAAGTTCATAAAATGAGCATCGTTTTTATCGTTTGTTTTGGAATAATAAATAATAAGAGAATAATGCAATTGATACAGCTAGACTAAGACATGCTGTAGAACTTTGTGGAGTTGCAGTACATAAGATTTTCAGTGTAATTTATTGTAGAAAAATCTGGGTACAATATTACATTTTTGCCTTAAGCCAAGTTACTAGGTTTAGTCTGCAGTAATGGTGTTTAATTAATGAATCTGACAGAAATGTTAAGCTTTCCTTAATCTTTTTTAGCATCTTTGCATTGTGTCTGTAAACAACAGTTCTGGGTACTGTCAGCTACTGGCTAAGACAATTAATTTTTTGAAATATGTTTGACTTTTTCTTGCTATCAATGTCTGTGCAAAATCAGATTAACTTGATTACAGCCATTTACAGGTTTCCACAGCAAGCTCAGGTCTTGTGTACTGTAGCTTTAAGGTGTGATCGGTGATTACAAACCCCTCGCTTATATCCTGACAGCTTGTTAAAACTAAACTCTGTCTATTTACATTTGTGTACTTACACATATGATGAAGCTTGAATTTTAATTTGCAACTCTTTGACCAAAGCATGTTATTAAGGGCCAATTTATAACACGCTGTCATGTATTAGAACAGTTTCACCGCCATCTAATACCTAAATAACATCTCCCAAGGGATTCTGGGGGTTATTTGTTTGTGCTGCTGGAGGATTCAGGGAGACGGCAGATGTTTATAGCACACTTGCTAAGACAGACCTTTCTTTGTTAGGAATAAAAAGAGAAAGCCGTGGTTTTGATACAGTTAAATGTTAAATCAGATATCAAATACAGTACTGTAAGTCTCTTAGCGTTTGCATGCATGTGTTCCATATTTATGGCCTAACAATATGTTTTGTTACTGGGAAATCGATACACAGCCAGATCAGGGCAGTCCGCTGCTTCCTTATGCATCTTTCTCAAATATGCAAACGATGATAAATCCATATAGTTTTTTCCCCAATGCTCATGGGTATATGAGCGTGCAAGTGTACATCCGTGTGAGCCCATGTATTATTCATACGCATGCGGTAAAATACATTCGTGTAGGTTAAAAAATAACGCACGCTTAAAAACATCCTTGATTTTACTGATGGAGGCAGACGCCGTCCGACACGTTTGCTGTGCTCCTCACTTTCTATGTTTGGCGTGTAATTTAATTGAAGCTGATTAAACTTACAAATTTAGTCAGAGCACAGCATGCTAATGTAATGAAATCCTTTCCTGTTCAAAAAATGTGTTAGCTCAACAGGTATGAGATCAAGTGCAGGGATTCCCACCGCGACTCTTAGGAATACATGAGACGCCAGGAATGCGTACACCGTATGGTTCTTAGAATAAGTTACACATTTTAACTAAATTTGTTCATGTAATAAAGTCCTTCTTGGTTTGCATGCTAGTATGATTCTGCTATCTGTCCCACATATTACACTAATGCCTTAGAATAAAATTGATAGAAATATATCACATGTAAATATAAAAAAACATTTATAGTTGTGTGTGTGTGTGTGTGTGTGTGTGTGTGCGTATATGTAGGTGTATTGTATATGTATATGTGTATTTTTATATTTATATGTGATATAATGTACATAAATCTACATTAATGTATATAATGTACATTTACACTTTTTTCTGTTTATACATTTTTTTTCAGTTTTAATTTTGATTTTTAATGTAAACTTATCAAAGTCCATAGTTCTAGTTTGTTACTTATTTGCTCGGTGGTGGAAGACATTTGTTACATAATTAATGTTTTATTTTCTTAAATGCAATAGATAGGTGGAGCAGTTGATTTATAAGTTGATTCTAATTTTTTATATTTTAAATATAATTAGAAAACTGCATTAGGCTGCGATAACTTACATTTGCCTTTTGTGCTTCACAACAGTTTAAGAAACAAAAAGCCTGATGTTGCAGTTGTCTGGCTTCTGTATTCCATTAAAGAATTAGGCGATTTAATTGGATTGAATAAGATCAACACAGAATGAAATGGATAATCAGAGCCTTGATTTGACATGTCCTTTTTTAAATACACAAACGCCAGACTAATTCAACACTTATAAATAATTGGAGGCCTGGTTGATAACTTAATTGGCTATTTTGTACAGTGCACAGCATAGTGTTGGCACTTAAAATCAATGTGTATCTCATTCTTTTATTAAATATTCCTGCTATGCAATAATGTCACTGTTGAATAGTGCTCAGTTCTACCAGTCAGGAGAATCACTTTTACTTTCAGCTGAAAAACTGCTCGGATGTGATTGGACGGTTTTATTTGATGTCTAATTATCTGAGAGCTCAACCAGGTGAAAGGAGAATTACGGCGGGGTTCACTCATTGGTAATTCACTTTCGACGCAATTAAATTCTGTTAGAGCAGTTCGTCTTGAAGAAACAAACAAATATGCCAGGCAAGCTGACAATTTCTGTTTAAAAAGTTTATACCTAAAGTTTTCCCTCAGTCTGTGCCTTTCTGTAGAATCAGAGAGAAAAAAGTAGCTGCTCTCACGTAGTCAGTAAAGAATGCATATCAAATCTCTGTCTACGTAATTATACGATGACCTCACGCAACAGGAAGTCAGGTGTGAAATAAGTCTCAGGAAAGTTGAGCGCCCATCCAACACAGAGATGCATTTCCTGCAACATCAAGATGTCTGTCTCAACAAGGCGCTGCTGGCGAATTTGCATAGATATTACATACTGTATCAACATTTACTCAAAATTCAAAGGTTTCCTTTTGGAGAAACCGTCCAATAACATACAGGCAAAACAGTAACCGGGATGTGTGAGGTTTAACTTATGCAGTGTTGAACTAGGAACGTGACGTGCTGTCACAACTGTAGACTAAGATGCAACCCATCTCTACCTGGTCTGTCCTGCAGCCACGTCAGGCAGATATATCCTGCATTAAGGCTCCGGAATGGGTTGACTAAATGGGGTAGCATGCAATTAGTTTCCAAAGTACTTATCTCATTAAAGTAAATGAATTATTGATTTAACGACACTCATGCTTTTAGTGGGTGGCATACTGATATTATGAGTCTTTTTTGTTGTTTGAAAAGGCTGTGTCCGTCTCCGGCAAGTGCTCACTTCTGCCATGCTTCTCTCAAGATGTTTGGTTTGGAGGTGATTCCTGTGGCAGGAAGTGACAAGTGTACGACCTTATTTCCATTATAAAAATGCAAATGCATTAAAATGAAAATGCATTAGACTGACCTTGTTCTCTCATTGAAAAATTTACCAAAGCTGAATCGTGGCGTACTGTAGTACGCAAATCGCTTTGTGATAAATTATTGCATTACGCTGTATTTTGTACGGCTTGAGACGTTAAGGTAATATTGATGTGTTGCTGTCGGCTAGCGCTCGCATATCAAAAAATGCTCTTGAACAGTTTTTGGTCAGAATTGATTTTGCGTTACATCATGTGAACGTGTGCATTGCTGAACTTGGAGTTTTACATATTTGAGACAGAGTTGCAAAATTGTGAAATATTTATTTGCATGTGCTTTGTTGACCTTGATGCTTTAGTTTTTGCTCTGAGGTTCCTAAAGCAGTTAAATGTGATAAACAGAATTTTTTGTACAAAATACAGTTGTGTTGTTGGATTGGATTGTTGTTAATTCATTAACTTTCATTTATGCATTTGGCAGATGCTTTTACACAAAGTGACTTTGTGTTTCAGCTATACATTATATTGTGTGTTAAAGGGAACAAAACCCATGACCTTGGCAGTGAATGTATGCTTTACCAGTTTGTATCCGGTCAGCTAGATTCCAATAGCTTACAATAGCCAGTAACTCCAGTAAGAGATCCAAAGATTGAGATTTTAACTCAATGAGATTAAGGCCCAGTAAAGTTTCAAAATGTGTAATACTGAAACAAATCCGATTACAGGGAAAATTATTGCAGTGGTAGAATTGCGCCGTCCTTCATTTAAAACGCATGCAGAATTACTGTTATTGGTTGATGTGTTTTGCTTGTAAAAGTGGATGACATTGGAAAATATTGTTTTATATGTTATGGATGATTTTCCAAAATTCCCATCATTAATGTAATATGTAGTATACAAGAAATTGCTAACCATGAATGTAATGACTTAGATACATCATTCCGATGATCAACATAATCTGTATCAGAGAGGCTTTGGCCATCATCATTTCAGTTCTTATTTTGTTTTACACCAATCACAGGACATGATCATCTTCCAATTGTGGCAGAGATAGAAGCCGTTCATCCCCGCCAGGCCTGCACACACATTTGTGTGATTAAAGGGCTAGTTCACCCCAAATCTAAAATTCTGTCATCATTTACTTTACCTCATGTCATTCCTTTTTCTTCTAACATCTAATAATATTCCTTGTAACTATGTTCTCATTATTGCTGTGAGCGATTGCACAGACTTTAGGGCGAGATTGAACTGGTTTTTACCCTGTGACACATCCAGTTAACATTGAAAGGCCAAATTGCATGTGAGACAAATTCAGTATATAAAGGTGTAGAAAGGTTGTGTTGCTTTGTGATCATGTGATAACATGCTATTTCTTAGGCTAAACCCCTACAAAACAATCACATAACAGTGATTTGTAATTCGCGTTTGAAAAAACGCTTCATGAATAAATCAAATATAAATCTATTTTGCCCAGAGGGGCAAATCAGCCCATAAAGGCAATGGGGCAGCGTCTCAGGCCACTGTAGACCCCCTTGTGTGCAGGTCCCCACACCTCCATACCTTCCTGTCTACAGCTAAATTCATTCTTACACTGCACTTATAGAAGAAGGCTGTCTGCTGTAGCCTCAGGGCTTTTGGAAGGTGATGCTAAGTGCTGTACCAGGAGCAACCATCTACTTCCGCTCCAAATGAGACCTGACACCTGAGCCAAGACATTGCCTCATAATCCAACGTCCTCACATGCACATTTTTCCCTCTTCAGCATTTCTCAAATGGCTTTATGACATCAGGAGAACTGCAGAAACTCAACATTTTTTACTTCCTGTGTAAAAGAAAACTGGCTACCTATAGCCACAGTTTTAACCTGTCAGCTGTGGGACTTTATGCAGTTGTGCCATTTTTTTACCCAAGTTGTGTTCTAGGTTAGAAGAAATGGAATGGTTAAACTAGTGTGATATCAGCACAATTAAGATGTCTTGATCTATAAATGAAAATCCAAGTTTTGATTTTGTATGAGCGTGTGCATGAGCGTGTGCATGAGCGTGTGCATGAGCGTGTGCATGAGCGTGTGCATGAGCGTGTGTGTTACTGTGTGCGTTACTGTGTGCGTTACTGTGTGCATTACTGTGTGCGTTACTGTGTGTGTGTGAGTGATGGTGCGTGGGTTAGTGTGAGTGTGTGTGACTGAGTGYGTGTGTGTGACTGTGTGCGTGTGTGTATACATTTGTTTTTAAAAAAGTGCACAACACCTTGTGTGTGACTGTGTGTGAGAGTGTGTGTGTAACTGTGTGTGTGACTGTGAGTGTGCATGAGTGTGTGAGTGATGGTGCATGGGTTAGTGGAAGTGTGTGTGACTGTGTGCGTGTGTGTATACATTTGTTTTAAAAAAGTGTGTCAACACACCTTACATTTCTCCTCCTGTACAGTGAGTATAATAACTGAATAGGAAAGGTGTAAAGTTATTTAGAATGCAGCACGTTTGTTTGCCACCTGGTGTTTGTTTTTTGGAAGCTGTGCTGTGTGTTTTCAGGCTGCAGGTCATGTCTGTTTGTGTGTAACCGGGGCCTTAGCATGCTCCCACAGTTCCTCCTGAACTTGTTTACCACTCCATGTTTATATGGCCACATCTCTCTCTCTCCCTCACTTTTTCTCTCCCCTCCTGCCTGATTCATTTTCTACCACAGCAATTACCAGGATTGATCCTTTCAGCCTCTGCTTCCACTGCTCTCAGTTTTACTGCAGGCCCTTTATTTATTCGTTGTTTCCTGTTGCCTCTCCAGCTAAGATCATCTTGGGTCTGATTGAACATTTGCCCCAAAGTGCTTTTAGTGGAAATGAGAATAACCCCACAGCGGAGCTTTGGTGGAGGTGGGGCGTATGAATGTGAGGCAGATTTGAGTTATTGTAGGTGCTGGAATGGAACAGCAGAGGTGGCAGGGTGGCGTACTGGTCGTCTAGATGTTTCTGGGTTGGTGATACATTGATCAGGTCTGGAACTGTTTTAACGTCAACACCTGGTCCCCGAAATGGCCGTTGAGCGAGAATGTCCTCTTTCTATCTCCGCCCAGGGAGGGCTTTATTTGTTCTTCTGAGTTGTCCGTCACAGATAAAACACAGAACGTTGTGTGACTACAGCAGCACGCGGTGAACTTCAGCTCTTCCTGATGACAGATCTCAGCCAGGTTCCTGTGGCACCACCGGTGAGACTGTTTAGGGAACAAGACAGAAAGAGGGTTGGAAAAGCACACCACGTCCCGTTTCTGTCTTTTTCAAGCACCTTTTGTTCCCTGTTTTTTGTATCTCCTCACCTTCAACTCTCTGTGGTAGAACCTCTTTCCACCCGAGCAATTGTTCGCTAATAACAATATTTATACATTTCTAATTTCGACCTCATCGTTGTGCGTCTCCACGGCGGCACGTCAGAAGGGGCAGAGGGAACGCTGGGGTTGGGCGGTGAGATTATATTTAGCGAGATCTGGCTCCCCAGTGGATTAATTAAATGTTGTGAGAGGGGTACAGTGCAGTCTGGGTAAACCGCAGGGCTGTAATTTCTCCTGCCAGCAGTGCCGCTCAGTGGGCAGGTTAAGTCACAGATTAAGGGTTGCATGGCTGGTGCGGAGAAGAGGAGATGCTGGGTGGTGGCTCATTAGGCACAACTCCCACTGTGTTCAGGGAAATGGTGGGAAAGTGCAAAAAGGAGAGGAGAAACTGAAGAAAAACAAACAACTGTCTCTACAGTCACAGGCCAACTGGAGTGTTTACCAAGTGCTGGCAAAGAGAGAGGGGTTTGATTGACATGGTGGAGAACCTGTGAGTGCAGAGCTGTCCGGCGGGTACCGTTTTGCCACAGGTCCTTTCAGAGAGATAATAACTGAGAGTAACTGTGGCAGTATTGAAGAATCAAGGTAGCATTCACTAAGAATGAATGAATTCATTGTCTGTTTACACATACCCTCTGTGTTGTTTTATCACCCGATTTATTCAAGGAAATATGCAAACATGTCCAAAAAACTGAAAGCAATTTGTATGTTACATTTTGTACTATCTTGCAGGTTCGTACTGCATTTCTGTTGAGGACGGTGCAGCAGACTTTTGCAATACTTCACTGCATTTCACCTTAATTGGCTCTTAAAAATGCGCTTGACTGCTCTGTGCATCCTTATGCATTTCTTTCGATCATCGCTTGATGAATTACTGCTGCCACGATCAATCGAAAATATACACAAACTTCTGCTTTGGATTACATTTAGATGCAGAGTTAATTGCAGCTGGCAAATAGCACAGAGTTTTGTGAATAAGGCGCAATCTGTAATTGCCTAATTTAATAATCTAAAAAGCTCATTTACATAGAAAAGAGGCATGTTTGTACTGAAAATTATGATAATTACTTCATTTAAATACACAACAACACTCGTAAAGAAAATTCAGGGTTTTGTGCTGAAAGTGACAGCTGTTCACTGAACGTCAAACTGGAATTTGCCAGAATAGGCCTTTTTTATAACTGAACTTGTTTGCTTTTAAACAGCATGTCTTTGTTTTATATGTAGAAAACATGCTTTCAGATGTTTAGGTGTAGAGATGACGTGCACAGACGCACACGTCTGACAGTAGAATAGCAGAGAGTTTGTTATATTTTTGCGCTGTATGCGAGCGCATGTGTTTGCGCATGAGTCCTGACCCTGTGCTAATTAGCAGCCCAGAGAGGAATTTCCCAGTCTATTCTATGACCTCTCTCCCCTAGCATGTGTCTGACTGACCCTCAGCTCCTGGACATGCCCAGAGCCTCCCTCAGCTTTCCTACAGGCAATTAACCTCCCCACACACACGGCTCTGAAAAATGATCAGCCTATTCTGTAATTACTCATTTCAGATTACACATAGATTTTACTTATTTCTCTCTGCCCTGCAGCCCTAAACCCAAGACTCCTGGGAAAACTGTTTTTTATTTTGCTTGTATTTAAAAGACAGACGCACCTAATATGTGTGATGTTAAGTTAACCCAACCCCAGCTATGATGTTTCATGGTGGTCAGGAAGGGACATATGTAGACAGCCTGCTAGGTTTTAAAATAGAGCTAATATCAGTGCTTTGCCTCATTTGTGCCAGTAGAACTGGAGTGCTTTAAAAACTGACAAGCATCATCATCGATTTGAAGGCAATACATCAAAAAAATATGCAGGCCCTCATTAATGCACGGCAAGTAATTTGCGTCTAAAAATGACTTTGTGGCCTGCTTTTTTAGCATCAGTAGGAGCATTCAGTGGCCACGGTTGTCATCTTATTAGGGGCACTGCGGCTAAATGTGATCATTATCTCCAATGAGAAGGCTGCAAATGAAAGCAATGGAGTGCAGAGATAGAAGGGCCCACTGAGCAGTATGTGCTGAATTGTCTTATTTCAATTAATTTCATTGCTAATGTGCTAGATGGGTGTGATTTTAACATAGATGATTTCAATAAGCGAAGCAGCGCGGCAGAACGCATCGTTTTTGCTAAAGAGGTCAGCCAAGTCTGAACTGCCAGCAGCTACGTCCTTTGTGGTCTTTTAAAGTGACCCATAATCCTTTGAGGCTGTGTTGTTGTGTTTGTGGGCCCCCCAGGAACTTGTGATTTGAGTAAACTTGGCTACTAAAAGTGAACATGTAACCGTTTAATTGCCCCTTCTAGACTTATTCAGCTGTTTTTCTGCTCCACACACGATGTAGCTTCTCTGCATTCATTGGACTATCATACTTGTGTTTTGCTGCTATATGTGCCCTCGCTGGCCCCGCGTAGCATTATTTGAATCTCTCACAGGCTTTAGCGTTGCTGTATTTAGCCTCCCCGTGGATTATCGCGCCCCTGTGTGTTTTCCCTCTGGGCCTGTCCATTGGCGGCGGTTTCTCTAGTTTCCGTGTCCTGCAGCCATTTCTCCTGCGCTTGAACTCAACTCAGAAAGTTCCTCAAAGAGAGAAAAGAAACTTTTTTTTGCTTTTTTGGCTTTCGAAATAATTCCCACATTTTTTGCGGGAAACTTTGCAGGAGTCAGGCCACGGTGCATTTGCATTCTGCTAATGTCATTGGTTTGGAATGATCTCTATTCCTCTCTGTCTTCTGCAGCAGTCGTACACTCGACTCTGTATTCTAATACTTTGACTCTAAGCATGCTAAATTAATGTTTGCTTTCAGTACTGCTGACTAGGCAGTATGTGCCCTATGGCACTTCATAATTACTCATAAGCTTGGGATCAAATCAAAATAAATGGCTGGAGTTTCCCAAAGTGAGACCTTGGGAACGTGCGTTAGAGAAACGAATTATTCACAACGCAGTCAGAGCATGAAGAGAGTGTTTGTGGAATAACGTTCTCCTTTAAGAACTCTGTATTAATCATTTAAAGACCCACCTGGAACAGTGTGGAGAATTGTTTAGACTGAGGCCTTGACGACCACACATACAGGTATTGATAAATCTAAATGAGCGTTTTGCAGATGGGCACAGGGTGAGAGACACATTCACTAAGACGTTTGATCGGCGAGGTAGAAAAACAGCTGACAAGTGTGGTATGCATCTAACACACTTTAGCTTTCTTGTCAACAACAGCGTAGCGTAAAGGCGCCCTCTGCTCTTCTCTTTTAAATATAGATGCTCGTGTTCACCCACGGCTTCTAATTTAGGGGTTTGTTTTTTTTAATAGCTCCTGTTAGCAGGAACCTTGTCGTATTGTGCATAGATACCGCAGCTGGTTCCTCTGGAACTCGCGCACGGATGGAGGCCATTTCTGCTGATTCATCTGCCTGGCACACGCAGGCTAGCAAACAGCAGAGCAGTCATTAATTTAGTCCTTCTTTTCTCTGTTTCATCCCTGCTTCTGCTGAGGATGCACACGCGGACACAAAGGTTTATTCAAATCATTAAAGGCATGCATGCATGCAAAGCTAATCATTTGACCTTTGGTTTTGTGCTCTGTGGAGACAAAGGCTTGCATCTTCAAGCGCCCGAGAGCATTATTTATATCATGTGATTTATGATTACAGCGTTAATATAAAAAATGCGAAAGTGAACAAAGATCAATATGAAACAAATAGCCGAACCCCTAAATTAGCACAGAGCTGCTTTAGTTAAACAAATTTGGCTCTGGTGGCCTAAACTACCGTTGCAGCTTTTTTTAACCCTGAATTCTGAAGCAGGACTTTAGGGAATAGTTCATTTAAGATTTGCCTTACCTGCAGGTCTGAGAATTTTTAGCTCCTGAGGTGGTTCTGTCACTGATGCTGTTTAAGCTACAAATAGGAAGCATTTACATTTGGGTCAACGGCAATAAAGTCCCTGCAAGCAGACGCAGAGCGCAGTGTCACTAAAGCAGGATTCAGGGTAACATGAAACAAGCAGCGTGCAAATAAATTATTTTTTGAAGTGACAGGCAACTATATATAGGTGTGTGTGAATATACAGTACATAAATACATTTACATGTATGTGTGTATATGTAAATCTCTTTATGTGCATGCATGCACACACACACACATCTATGTGTGTTTTTATATATTATTATTAACAATATTAATATTAGTTATTTAGTTAGTTATTATATATGATTGTATGGGTATATTTATATAGGTTTATATAAAGGCACCTAAAATGACTTTAAAAATGATTTATTGTAAAATAAAGTTGTATTTAACTTAAGATTAACTAAGTTTTTATTTAACTAAGATTAAAATCAAAGTACAGATTTTAAAGGTTAAAAAGGTTTTAAAAAAGGGTGTGTAAGTGTGAAATAGCAATACAAGTGCATTATGGGTATTGTAGTTCTGTGATCCGTTGCAACAAAGTTTGCTTTAAATCCACCTTTAGACATATTGTATTTTTTAAAGGAATTTGTGTTGTTTTCTGTGCGTGTTTTTTGTTCGTTTTGCATGGTAATGATAAAACAGTATTGTGATATGTGCGTCATACTGTGCATTGTTTTAAATAATTGTGATTCCTGTTATAAATGCGCGCATGATAATATACGCACCTTTTGTGGTATAGTTTATAGCCTACGTCATTGTATGCAAATTTATTGCAGGTGTAAAACATTTGTTCACAACCAAAAAATGCATGCAAGCCAAGCATTGCACATCCACAATGGAGGGAGAGAGAGTCTTAGTCAGCTTCTGGTTTAAAAAATAAGGCAAAGTTAGTGCATTGCTTTCCAGTGTAACATAATGAGCTACTTTTAAAATAAACAACACAGTGCTATAACGTATGCTATGCAGTGTTAACGTTTTTTAAGGCTGAACTTCGGATAGCCATTATACGTCTGTGCCATGTGGACTGATAGTGATCAATTACTGTAATAAAGCACTGATCAGAGAGCTGGTCTTCAGTGTGACAGAATAATCTGGTCTCTAATCCAGGCCTGGGCTGCAGGGACTTGCCGGGATGCTGGGAGTCACTCCTGGTCCCTCTATTATACATCAGTAACATGCGAGGCAGCAATCAATAATGCTGTGCATGACTGCGAGTGTGCAACATACGGCGTCACATCTTACGCCCGTCAGTAGCAGCCGTTTACTTATTCATTGGTTTGATCATTTATTAGTTCAGGGACTTATTTGATGAATTCACGACACACTTTGAGACTGGCAAATGTACAATGTAATATGAAGCACTCAATGGGCTGCGACACGACTCCTAAGTAACACAGCCTGTCCTTAAGTAACAGAGGTGAAGTTTGCAGGTGTCAGGGGCGATATGCTTGCCCCCTGGGCAATGTGGGGAAAAAGGGCCATTGAACTGTTGTAGTACTCTCTCTCTTTCTCTTTTTCTTTCTCTCTCTCTCTATACTTTTCTATCCAGTCACTTGATTTCTTCCGCTGCTGTCTGCGCGCTCATGCAGAATTAGCTTATTTGTCAGCGCCCTGCGCCTCAGAGCCCCGGTGCACATCTCCAAATCCATTTCCAGACACGCTGCACAAAGGACGTTGTCCTTATGTCATGACGACAAATTTGCTGAGCCTCTCCGATCCCAATGCAATGCAGGAAAATGGTCCCATCGCTCCGGCAGAGGTCTGTGGAGCACTAATGAATGGGCTTCTGGCTGCGAGGAGTTCTCGTTGCACCTTTTTTATTATTATGATTATTACTATTGAGTGTAAGCTGTATTTTTCCCTTCTTTCTGCGAACCCAAGGTACTCTGTAAACATGACTCATGCGCTCCGCTCCTACAGGAGAGCAATGACTTCTGCTACACGTGTATGTATCTGGAGAACTAGTTTCCTTACAGTTTTCCAGCCAGTGCTGCTTCTCCAAAATACTTTATTAATGGTGGAAGTGGAGTTTCCGCCTCTCAAGGGCTGTTCACACAGAACGCAATCTTGCTTTCCAAAACATCTAGACGGAGTGTGAAATGGAGCTGAATGCAGGATTCTCCAGGTACATTTTTAAAAGTTGACCTGCTGAATACATGTTAAAAACGCTTATCATTCTAACAGCCTGATAAGTGCTTAAATCGTTCAAAACACCAGCAAGCAGACCAGGCAACAAGCCTTCTTATTTATATTTATTCATTTGGCAGACGCTTTTATCCAAAATGACTTTCTAAATTCTAGATATACACTTTTATCAGTATTTGTATTCCCTGGGATCGAACCCACAGCCTTTGCGCTGCTAGCGCCTCTACCAGTTAAGCTACAGGAACAAGCAGTAAATTATGTGAAAATAATTTGTAATAATTTATAAAAAAAAAAATTCATTTGTGTAAAATATGTTACACCTTCATAGCTCAGCTCAGCAAATGTTCATTTCACCTGTTTTGTGCACATAGACTGGTGTATTTCTGATTCCTCCCTTTGTGTGTCTGATGTCAGGAGCTGGATGTGGGGCTTCCTCAGCAGGTGTTGTTTTTTAATTGAATCCAAAATCTCTGTGGAGACCGTCCTCCTTCTCTCCTCCTTAAAGCAACAACAATAGCTGGTTACAGAGTAATAAATGGCTAAATCACACCTGCTTTGTTTACTCATTTGTGACTGTCACTGCGCTCTCTTTTCACGAATTCCTGGAACTTTAGACGCACGCTTCCCAAAGGTTCCGCGTCTGAAAGCCACGCAGTGTGAGCTGAAAAATGACTCTACCGGTGAGCTTTCTTTTTCACTTACAAAGTGACTGCTCCTAAAAATTGGTATGGTTTCATAAGGGCAAGATTATACGCATGGATTCTGGTGTTCACCTGTTCTTCACGACAACAAATGACTCCATCCCCAGTAGCATTAGTGAAGACCACAGGTGCTGTTAACACCTCGACTCTGGAAGTGATGGTGCTGAACACGTTTTAAGAAATTGGTGGATCAGTAGATTACGTATAAAACAGCCTCTGTTGGGTTCTGTAGTCATTACTGTCTTTAGAGTAACTCTTTATTAGTCTCTATAGGGCAAAGCAAGCCATCATGGTCATTATCAGCTGTATTCTGTGTAGTTAATAAGCATGCTTGAATAGAGAAAGGTCCACAAAGTTGTTTGCCTAGATTGTTATATAATTGCTTCTAATAATTATTATAGTTAAAATCAACAGTATCTGGCAACAGCAGTATCATAAATATTGTAAATGTATCAGAGCTTAAATCATTTAAAAAAATGGTAAATGATAAATGCCTGTAACTGATAAATCATATTGCTGGCAACACCAAAGACATGGTATGGATTCCCAGGAATGAACTGATAAAAAGCTGAATATGTTAAATAAGCTGTTAGTCATTTGTGTATGTGTGAGTTGTTTGGTTCTCTCATTTCTCTGTCTGTTTTAGGGTTTATGTAGCGAGGGAATGTTCCCATGAAGCTTAGCATGAGTCCGAATGTGACCCTGTGACCTTCTGTGGTGCTGTCCGGCCTGCTTGATTAATTAGCGCAGGGCTGCGTATATATAGAAGGGTGAGGAAAATGTTACGCCCTCCTGAGTCTTGCGCACACATTCAATATCCTCAGCCATCTATTGAAAAGATTGTCTTAAAGAAGTGAGGCCTGCATACAAAGAGACTGTTGCTTTTCTTTGTCTATTTTTAATGTCAGATTGCAAGCATACCAGCTGTGCGCAATAAGTAGCGGCGGAATGAAAACTGTAGCAGTCGCTGATGGAACTCTATTAGAGTCCCCCGTTTATTTTTCAGCGCTGAAGCTAACGAAGTCTTGTTATGAAACCCGTAGATAGATAATCTAACCCCACGATAGCCTGACCCACAGGGCGGCCATTAATAATAATCTACAGGATCTTATCTCACTTAATAATGCAATTAGCGGCTGAGTGCATCGACTTGAGCTGTAATGTTTGGGGTCTGCAGTTCAGGGCAGGTGTTCCATCATTCTCTAATGTTCTGACAATTTACTGTCCGTGAATGAATTTCACAACAGCGTTCCTCTGGATGTAAACGATAAGCCTGATTTGTTTGCCGAAGGGCGACGCGTCACGGAAACGCGAATTCTTCTTGTTTTGGTGTCACGTTTATTGATTACATTTTATAATATGAACATATTGTGCAAAACACACCCAGGCTATTCCCCTAATAAATTCCCCTGACCAAGGTCAGGCATTGTGGGCAGATCATGAGGTATAGATCAGCTTAGCCATCCTACTTGATGTATTTCTCCGACTTGTTATCTTTCTAAGCATCTGTTTCTTGTTACAAAGTGATGGCACAGTATCTGAAATGGAGACAGAGTTTCTAACCAGCCAGTTATGAGCATCAGAGGTTATTATTGATTAACTGTCTGCTTTGTTATCCAGAGCCCTTTGTTTCTTCAAACTCTTGTACCGCAGCACTATGGCGTTACAGCAGGTCAGTGCTCTCTCATGAGCCATTCTGTTATCATAGATATTTATTGTCTCTTTACACCACATCTAACACTGCCTTAATATGACATTGATTCCCCAGCCGCTTCGGTTTGAGGTTCCTTTAAGCAGTTCCAGCAGAGAGAGGTTTACTGCGTTCGTGAGATTTTAAAGGTACGGTCCGCCCAAAAATGAAAATGTTGACACCAGCTTCATTGTGTTTCAAACCTGTAGGATGTTATTTCTCTTGTGGAGCACAAAAGGGACAAAAAAATCAAATAATATATTGGTGAGTTGTTTATGATGCAGTTACAGTCATTGGGGACTGAAGCATTCACCGTTCAAAAAGTTTGAGCTGAGAAGCAGACCAGTCACAGATTTGTGAGTCATTCAGTGTTTTGTAAAAGTCAGGAGTTTATACTTAAATCTGAGTCTATTCATCACACAAACTATTACATTTGGAATACACTGAAAATTAACATCTACTACTTTTTTTTAATATACTATGATGGTGCTTTTAAAGTTTTAAAGCTTAGTTCCTATTTTTTGTAATAGCATGAACCAAACATGAGAAGTGCACAATTTTCCCTTTTGTGTTCCATGCAAGAAATAAAGTACTATGCGGTTGAAACGACATGATAAAAAAGCAAAACAATAGCAGAATTTTTCTTTATGGCCGAACCAATCCTTTAAAATGAATCACGGTGGATATTGTTACACACGCTGTGTTTCCGGATGCTGCTCTACATCAAAACCTACAGCTCGTGATTCAGTATATCAAAACATATGGGGCCAATGGGTTTTACGCACCCCCGCTAAGATTAGAGAGCGACTGATCGAAGATCGCCCCCTGCCCCCCCTCCCGACCTGAGCGGAAATGGCTTTAGCCTGTGTTGTCGTGAAAAATGAGCATCGGGGAAGAGAAGAAAGAGAAAACAAACTTGTTATTCCGGCCTTCCCCTATTACTGATGTCTCGGCCTGGCGTTGTCAAACAGGCAGGTGGCACATTATGCCAGTGGAGAAGAGATACCTGCTGGCAGAGCAGGCAGGCAGAAAGAGAAAGAGTGAGAGAGATGGAGGGAACAAGGGTGAGGTGTTGGAAAAACGAGAGCTGAACAGAGAATGATGGAGTGCGTTTGAATGGTCAGGTAGTTAATGCTTTATGAGATTGGGCCGGGGAGGTGGTGGAATGCAGTGTGAGCAGTATTACGCCACATAAATCTGGAAGCCTGCTTTCCCTGCCTGCGTTTGCACTTAATTACCTGAGCCCTGTGCATACCTATAGCTCTTCCCTAATGGCCGGCGCTCATAGCCTCTCTTGTGCCACTGACCACGGGGGCTGTGTGTGTGCCACGCATGTGGAACCAAACCTGCCACGTACGAGTTGATTTAAAAACATCCAGTGGAGTTATTTTAAACTAATAATAAATTATTTCCTTTAAATGCGTATCTAGAAATACTTGGGCACATTTTTTCACTGCAGCTAATCTGTCGTTCACACTGAGTTTGGTTATTTATAGGAGTGACACCTGTATTTTTAAACCAAATTCTCCCCAGATGCATTCAGGTAGTGAGACTGCAATAATTCATGTTTGATTGCTAGTTTCACATTGTGAGATACACTAAGATGGACACCAAACGGTGTTAAACTGTTGCCATTGATGTTTGTTGCCATTCATGAGTGCAGCTGCAATACAAAAGCATGTGATTTTGAGTGTCAACAATATTCAGGAGTCACTACTGTATTCCATGCACACATGAATGTGTTAGACTTCACTTTCCAAACTTTGCAGCGTTTATGTGCTTGTATATGAAGCTGTGTATTATTTTATAATGCTAGTAGAAGTTATGATTGAAACGCTGCTAGTTTATCTGTTGTAGCGAGCTATTCATTTAAACGGCTAATGTAATGCTTCACTTGACAATTGAATGATTCCTCACCCACTTAAATAAGTGACTATATGTCTGTAATTGCAGAAAATGGCTCTCTCAGATCCCTCATAAGCTGTCTCGGCCGGGTCAGGTTTGTTTGGCCTTTGAAGCAGGTGAGATCAAAATTTCGTGCATAAGATGGCTCTCGTCTGGGGCCCCTGCTTTTGAGCTGCCCGTTATGGATTTAATGATTTGCCCGGTGCGCGGCAGTGGCTTCAAACCCCGGGATCTGTGTAACGTTGCCATCTCCAATGCCTCCCCTTGACCTTGGAGATTATTGCTGGACTAGGCAGTGGAAAAGTTATGCTATATCTTAGTCAGGAGCTGTCTTCTATCAATGAGATGCTGTGTTGGCCATCGATCGGTTCTGTGCCAGGACGCGGTGCTTGATTGATGCCTGGCGAGCGACAGGCCGGTCTGCAAGACAGCCTTGGGAGAAAACAGAGGCACTCTGCTTTTCTAGCATCTAAGTGT
Organism: Yasuhikotakia modesta; assembly: GCA_036877545.1. Lineage (NCBI taxonomy): Eukaryota > Metazoa > Chordata > Actinopteri > Cypriniformes > Botiidae > Yasuhikotakia > Yasuhikotakia modesta. The sequence goes on along the minus strand of JBAJNP010000941.1, from coordinate 31,243 downwards.
AATGGCTACAGTGATGGAGTATGCATGGAGACTTTTTGACTTAGGCCACTAGACTCCCAAAACTAACAACCCCAATGTGTTTTCATTATACATGTGCTTTGGTTCATTTTTGATTTGTTTTGTCGTTTGGAATAGCAGCGCTGGCTGGCAAGATCTATGAACTCAGGCTTGTGTTTCAACTTCTTCATAAATGCCTCATCAAATGCCCAAATTCCCACTGATGGTTGGCATAAAATATACACTCAGTACCAGTCTCCTATTGTATGTATCTTGTCATGAATATCACACTGCCTGTCCCCTCCAAACGGTTTGGTCTTTATATATAATTTAGTGACACCATGTTACAGTTCCTGAGACCTGTCTGGCACCTCGTTCATGTGCTAAATAAAACACACACCTAAAGAAAACCAGGTTAAAGAGTAAAGAGTCACCTGCAACTTTTAAAAAAATGTAGCAGACAGTATGGTGGAATTAGTTTAGGAGTATTTGTATTGAGCGTTGAATTGAAGTTGTTTATTTTCACCTGGTGCGGCTGTTTATGGGATTGGATACAGTTTTTTGGCAGATGAAGTTGATATATTTGTTTAGAACTGCATCTGTGAGTTTCCTGGGCCTAAACATCAAACACATCCACTGTCGTTGGCTGATTTTAAACCTGCATGAATCGCAGTGTTTTTTTTTAACTGGGATGAGAGGTAACATTGAAAAGCCTTTGTGATGCCAGTCAGGACGTGTCACAGTCGTTTAATTTGCCAGAGCCTGTAGAGCTCCAAATGTGGCACAATTTCCAGACATATTAAAGATCTAAAGATCACTTCTTTTTATCTTGGTGTGTTTGTGCGCTTGTGTCTTAATGGTGTGTTTGTGTATGTGTTTGTGTGTGTGTTTGTGTGTTGATCCTCTATGACCCCAGTCTTGTTAAGGGAATGCCTTCACAGGAGTCAGTTCACAGGAGAACACAGGTTGCCAGGTCAGGCCCAATCAATCAGCTTTGATCTTTAATAGACCCTCTCCCCAAGCTCCTCAATTAGACCTCCTGCGCTGGATTTTCCAATACAAGGTATCCTGAGGCCAGAAAAGGAATCACTCTGTTTGTGACTTACACACAAACACACACATACTCAGTCTCTTTCACTCACACACATTCAATGAAACGTCTTCTTTTAAGAACACAGAGGGACGTGTTTGTTACCAGTTGCTACACTTTTGAGTCTTATTTACTCACAATCCAGTTTAACCGGGTGCTAAATGCACCAAAATGGCTCTGCACTGTGAGTATTTAAATTAAGTCATTCTGTTCAGCTCGAATTTGCCTCTTTGGTTTGTAAATTGAGCTTATTATAGATCCTGATCCTTGTTTACTAAACTCAGTGCCACAGGAAGCAGGCGGTGAGTGGAATTGTATAAAAATGTTTGTTTAAATTTTTCCAAGATCATGGCTGCAGTAATTTGTCAAATGATGGAAGAGAGCATTACAACCGAACATATATCACGATGCGTGATGTAGATGAGCACAGGCATAGCGTTTTATAGGGACGATTACATTTCCTGGAAGATGTCGTATTGCGGTGTGCAGATTGTGTCTGGCACTAAATTTTTGGGCACCAAATTTGCATAATTCTTTGGTGATATTCCTGTGCTAAAACAAAGCAATGAAAAAACCACGCTATCAGTGGCCGTAATATTTCCTTAAATATGATTTTTTAGATATGAGCATCGTGAGCAAAATTTACAATTTGGCTATTGCACACCAAAAACAGAACGCCGTCTGATCCAAAATACAGACGTATTTTAAGCCTTTAAAATTGAATGAAAAAGAGTAGTTTAAACGGGCATGAAAAGCTTTTTATTCAGTTTTATTGGACATTCTCGATTTTATGTCTACATATTTGTATGAGTGCCGCAACATTTTAATGAACATTGGCTGCACCAAAAAATGGACCTAAAAATGCTGTTAAAATGAATTTTACTGTTATTGTTGCTTTTGTCATGATATCGTCACTCTCTATTTACATTCGTCCTCCAGGAGTGATTAGATTCACTACGAGCGCACAGTAGCTACTGACGTTAGCGGAGTCTGTTTATTTCTCGGGTACTGTCATTTTACACCCGCAGACAGTAAATGAAGACTGACAGAGGAGTTTGAACTCAAAGCATCTGTGACTCCTGACTCTTGGGAATCTCCTGCCAGCTGTGGGTGACAAAACAGGGCAGATCAAGAACGAGCGGCAATTTTCCAGCTTTCTTTAGGAAAGAATCCTTACTGGCATACCAACTTTATTTCTTGTTTTTTCTCAGGCGCTTCTATCTTATCAACTCGCAGCTCCTGCTATACAATATGAATGAATCCAGCTGAGAAAGACCTGTTTGATGCTTTGTGAGTGATTGCTGTATTGTGGTACAATGGGTGGCATATACAGTTGTCAGAAATCTCCCTTTTTCTCTGCGGCTGAATTAAATTTTAATTTAAGTGTATAAAGCAAAACAACATAAGCAACGCTTAAATTAGTAAAGGAATGGAAGGAAAGACGTAATTAAATTATTAATGAATATTAAAGATGTTGTTTAATCTAAAAGAAGGTTAAATTATCTGATAGTCTTAGCAGTTTGTATAACGTATTGCTTGTTTCTTCTTAATTACATTCCGTGTTTGTATTATTATGTATTTTTTAAACCCCCCTCCCTTAACTTAGAATATCTTCCTTACTTAAAAGACTTGCCTGGTTAAACAGAAGTCAAACAATATAGAAAGAAATGAAGTCACAGAGACAACAAGGGTCTAGGCAGGTCGGTTTTTTTAGATGTTTGGTCTTTTTAGATGTTTGGTCACTGATCAAAGACGCTTCCATTTTGGTCAGTACACACAAATCTGAAACAAGCGGAGGAGAGAGAGAGCAAATGGGAGGGGGGGTTTCCAGCTGTCTCTGGTGGTATGCCAGGTGGGATGACATGGGGCTCTGGAGTGTTGGGGGGGCTGGCTGGGGATAAACCAGCACAATGGCACACTGGAGATATGCAAAACGCTAATGATCCTCACCCTCCCCCTGCCGGGACGGTTCTCCATGCCAGGCCCCTCCAAGTGGTCCAATCCACTGGGGATTCTCACCAGCAGGTCCAGGTATCCATGATTGCTTTTTAATGCGTGGCTCTTGGCCAATGAGAGCAGGGATTTTCATCAAGTATGACTGCAGAAATATTAAACTAGCCTGGGATTATTTTTCAGTCACAGTTCATTAAACTGTAGAGGGAAGTAGAGCCAGGAGCAGCTCCTGCCTGCACAAGTTAGACCAATTAGGGTTCTAATTTTTTATTAATACGCCGCAATGTTAAATAAACATGCAAACAGCTTTCGTGTTGTATGCCAATTAAATGCTGTTTTATTTGACTGCCACTTTAATCAGCTGCTGCACAGGGGAGGATATAGAGTTTAATTAAATTGTATTACTCTGCATTTCCTGTCAAGGCCTTTTTATGATTTCAAAGTAATCTATAAGGACATCAGCCATTGATTTGTTCATATTTTAATAAATTATGCGGGGCCATACCATCGCAAAACGCGACACGCGAGAGAATCGTAAAGCAAAAGGGCGGAAACAAAGAAACGAGGAACGAGCGGCACGAGTCATTTTTTATCGCGTGGCAGAACAGCTTCCCCCACAAACAATAATCTTCCAACGATGGCAGGGAGAAAGTTTCAAAAGCTCATTTTGCCGGATTTTATCGCTTCCCCTGTTCCATCAATATTGCCTTCTGGTTGATTTTTAATTTCAGGTTGGAGACCTCAGCATATTTAGTGCTCGGCTGATGACATTGTATTTATTTAGTGCTCTCGTCAATAGTGCGCTCAAGTGCAAAAGTCCCCCACTGCCGTCGCTGGGTTCTGTACAGATAAGTCAAATTCTCATTGCACAAACTTCCAGACTGTATTAGCTCTGTGCTTTAAAGTTATTGAGTTGAAATTGTTAGATGCCTTGATGAAGATGTTACATTTAAATAATCATGTTACATTTAATAGCGATGCACTTGTGTGAAGATGATGGTTTTGACTGTGACTAACAGTTATTGTAACCTTGCATTAAATGTGAAAAGTTTTATAAGATTATAATCATAATTATTTATAGTATTTTTTAAAGCTGCATTCTAAAACATTTTTGGGTTAAAAGGAACAAAATCAGTAATTGTTGTGTTTAGAATAGATAGATTGTGTTCAGCACAATATCCCTGCCTTACCTCCATTCCTCACAGTTAGGTTTATAATAATGGTTTATAATTTGAGCTGTCGGGTTTGATTTTCCAGGTAATGTCAGTCTGGAAAGCTATGGACTGTAGCTTTAATCAAAGTGACCCACTACACTCATCAGTGATGATATCTCATAATGATTCTAACAGCACCTCAGCCGCATGACATCATCGTGTGTCATACGTTTGTCTGCGGCCTCTCCAGGCTTGAGGAGAGTGGAGGTAGCACTAGCAACAGTGGCAGCATGCAGTTATTAATGCCTCTCATCCCTCGCAGCTATGTCTGCTGCCACTGCTTCATGCTGTATTAATCAGAGCACCGGCACACACTGCCCCTCCAACTTCACATGATTAAGTGGGACTGGAGCGGTGTTTAAACAGATACAGCCACACTCCCTTCTCTGAAACAAGGCTTTTCCAGCATCCCCGGGGTACACGAGGGGTAATGAATACATCGTTTGAAGGGGCCTTAGAAAGGATAGGGCTTCTTTTTCTCCAGCCTGGCTGAAGCAGACTCTGGCCTAGAAATGGACAGGGTGGGACGGCCATATGGACAGGCTTGTGCGACTGGTGTGTGTTTGGGTTGGATGGAGGTCCTGACGGTGCTGCCCTGTGGAGAGGAAGGGCCAGGTCTGCCGGTCTAGTATCAGAACCGTGCCAGAACAGATCCGGGTCAGTGTGGCTAAAGGAAGCACAAGTCCAGCACAGGACGGGCACCGCCAGGGCTGCGGGACCTGTGGGTGGAGGCTTCCAGTCTGAAGGAGGCAGACGTTATGGGATTGCTACACTACGGTGTCTTTCCTGTTTCCTTGGCAATAACAAAAGTAAGATTTGGATATTTGTGCAGTGTAGCGGGAAGTCACTGATATAGACAGTATAACTGGCTTCAGAATGTGTTTGGATACATATACAAATGAATGAATGTCTTTACATTATAATACAGAGGATGAATTTGAGATTTTATCTTAAAGAAATTTATCACCAGCACAACACTGCAGAACATATGTTTACTGTTCAATAGCTAAAGTTTTTAAGTGCATTCTGGCTGTCAAATGTTATAGAACGTGTCCATAGTTAATGTGTTTAAGTACATCTGCGGTTACTCCACAAGCACACCTGTGTGAACTGGAGGGAACATACACTCAAAATCATGTTGCAAAAATAGTAAAAACAAAGTGAAGTTAGTTTAGAAGTTAGTAGTGAAGTTAGTTAGAAGTTGTAGTTTTATGTGTTTGCAAATGTCACTGTATTTGATTAATGCTGTGATGTAATTTATACACTTTTAGGTGTGACTAAAGTGTCCAAAACATTTTGGGGCAACTGTATGTTTAAATGTATTTATTTTAATTTAGTCCTAAACTGTGGGAATTACATTGTGACTAAAAGCATGATATAAGCAGAGAGGGTATTTTTTACGTTTCTTATCTTACTATCATGTTGTCGTAGTCCTGGAATATTTGCATCTCACTTGAGATTTAAAGCTGAGAATTTTCCTTCATTTCCTTCAGATCAGGCAGCAATCATTTACTCTTTGTATTGTCATCTTCAGAGAGAAAAAGCGAGATAATGCAGTCTCAGTTTCAACTTCAACTCAACATTTATCTGCATGAGTGTGCAGCGGTGCGCTGACGATCGCAGGCTGAAATGCGCTGATGGCAGATTTAGATGCGATGACACTCTTTTCTGCCTTAAATCAAACTGTTATTGCCTTCTTATCAAACCTGAAAATGTTCCCCCTCACACACTGTTTATGACAACTTTGACAATTTGCTCAGTTTTGAAAGCTCTTGTCAAATTTGCCAAACTGCAGGGCAGAGAGAGTGAAGCAGAGAGAGAGAGAGAGAGAGTTAGGTTACGAAAGGTTGTCAAGCGCGAGAAAGCGGCTTTAAAGACAAAACGCATGAGGAAAAGCCAGGAAAAGACAGAGGGTTATATTGGAGCAGCCTGGGGGGTTGTTGTAATGTATCTGCAGTGTAGCATGTCAGTGCAACATTACTTTACTGCATTCTCATCTTGCTGTCAATAATTAATCACAGGTGAGGCGTGGTGAGAAACATGCCCGCAGATGCCAAAGGAACCTAAAACGGTGCCAGCAGACAGCAGGGGAACATGGCGACAGCCATCCCTCAACCATACGACACATTTCTGTGATGCAATAACAGCTCACGCTGAATTACATCACCTGTGAAAAGAACGTGGGCGTGTTCAAATCATCCGGCTTCAAATCTTCGATGGAAATCGTGGACGGAGACAGAGAAGCAGCACGCTAGCTGTTTTATTGCTAATTAGGCCATATCTTTTTATTCCTAGACACCAAAAAATCAGCCACATGTATCATGGATATAAATGCGTTATAGTTGTGATCGATTGGCTGGTGCATGGGCCTGTGGCATGAATATTCATAAGGTGATGTATAGAGCGGAGAGAACCGCGTCAGAGTCTCGTGGTGTGTGATCCGTGGACTTTACAGTCACGGCCGGGGAGCCTGCGGCTAGCAGCCACCATAAACAATAACGCAAGGCCCATTTATAACACTAAAAATCATGTGTCGCCACAGCCACAAAGAGCACAAGTGACATTTTAATGGGCCTTTTTACTTTTTGTTTTTCAATAATGAATGCATGGCTTGCTGTGGTGCACTCCACAATATGTGCTTCACTATTGTTTTGAGGCATAATGCAGATTTTTGCTGTACTTGGCATTTATAGGGAATAATTTAATATACGTCGCAATCTTCATGCGCTTTTCTCCGACTTCGCTTTGAAACTGGGAAAATATGTGTGTGTCTATACCTATGTGTGGTTTTTGTGTAAGTTTGAAGGTGCAGTCGTGTCTTCTTTATTGTGTTGTAAGCACTGATCTTGTGTGTGTGTGTTACCCAGAGGAGGTTCAATGCAGCTGTTAGTTTGCTTTGCTGTGTAAGCAGGGCTGACCCCACTGTTGATCACACGCCAAGCATTTATCCCCCACACCGACACTGACGGCTACCAAACAGCAGTGAGTTTTAGGATGTGATGTGTACAAATCAGGGCCGTCGTCAAAAGAGAGACCAGCAGAAATGGATTGGGTGGGGTCCCACTAAGGTCCTCTGTATTATATAGCGTGTGATATTGAATGAGGAGAGGGGTTTACACAAACACAGAAAAAGGATTGATTCAGAATTGTTAAATAGGAATTAAGTACCTCTTTTATTTTGTTTGTTTGTTCATCTATCTTTCAATCTTTCTTTTCTCTCAGTACTGTGTTTAATCTGTTGCACACTGTCACAGAGATTTTGTTCAGACTCAGCTTTATAACGTTTAACCCCCTGATTCTTTGCATTTTCTTTCCTTTTCCAGAAACCAAACCAGGAAACGGGCTGTGTAAAACAGGAAGCATTGCTCTCTTTGGAAACGTAGTGTACAGTGGGCTGCTGAACGATCACTTCTGGCATTTCGGGGTTCCCCTTGTCACAAGACTGGTGAGTAGTTGCCTTGATTTGTTTTCCAGGCCGGGCCGATGGCTGGCAATGCCTCTCTGCTCCCGTTGCCACCTTGAGGCCTCCCGCTGGCAGTTGTAATTTGGCTTCAGTTGTGTTTTGGCTGGGCAAGACTTCAACCAGAGGTGTCCATTTTTCTCCAGAACAAGGGAGGTTACTGATGTGAGATGCCTTTGAGTTTGAGGAATTGCACAGTTCTGAAACGTAAGGAGATGTCGTCACGTTGGCACATATCTGCTGTGTGCAGATGCTCCTGGTTTAAGAAATATACAGTGGCACTTATTGACATTTAAGTTGCACTTGATGCATGAATTTAGATGCTTTAGAAAATAAATGAGCGTTTATAAGTGTCATCTGCAAACAAACATGTAAACTTATTTTTATGATTTGTAATATTTATTATTGTGCTTCAAGCATTTGTGACTTTGATATTTTGTTATAAAAATGTATTCAGATATTTGAACTATTTTGCCACTGCTTATTTTAAATATTCATAATGTTATTGGGGTTACAGTCAAAGATTGACATGGTAACCTTACAAAATTAGATTTTACCCATCAAAGTCCAGTGTTAGAAGTAACGGTGACACTGAATACTAATATTATAAGGCTGTGCGTATATTTGAGGTTGTGCTGTGGTCAAGTACAGTGTGTAGGAAAGGTTTATTGTGTAGCCAAATGTCATGTTTCTTGTACTGACTCTTTTTCCCACCTTCGTCCTCAGTTATGCTAGCTCTGAGCAAAGCATCAGTATAAGATGTGTCTGTTTAAAAACTGAATATTAGTTGGCTACTCAAGTTTTAATTAAACTGTAATCTTAGCGCACGTCAGTGCCTCTGTCTTATTATAAATTGATAAATATTGACGCTACGTCTTCCTCAGAAATATGTCAGGCAGTATTAGCATACAGGCAGGGAGGGACAGGGAGAAAAGAGAGCTGCGGCAATTTATTTCCTTATACTAGATTAAGATAAAAAAGCATCTGGAGGATCAAAAATCTAAATCTCAGAGGGTAACTTGTTTTTCGCCGCTTTCCCAACTGAGCGAGCGGCCGTGTTTCAGAAGAAACTTTTGCCAGCAGAGTTGGGATGTAGTTTAGCGTCTGTTGTCTGTGCTGTGAGGAAAAATCGTTTGATTGCGGTCATGTGACGTGTGTTCTGTACATCTGAACAGCGAGTCCAAAATGAGAAGTGCTAGTGTTTAATTATACCAAACATTTGGGTGAACATTTCTAATTGGCGTGTATCTGAGTTGATGGTGGCAACTGCAGCTCGTAGCCTGTCGTTAATTGAAAGAAAGTTTTGTATTTGTATTTATTTAATTGCATTTTTAAATAGATGTAACTTTGGTAACATCTAGTCAAGTTTGTCTTCATTTTTGGTAACTAATGAAGTAGGCCCAACTGTTAGCTAAACCCAACGCTAAACCACACCTACAGTATATGATGTGTTTATATCTTTGATAATGGCAATGTAGATTATTTCAATTGTGATGTTGTGATTGTGATGTGTATATCATTCTCAGTCCAGTCTAGTGTAGCTGTTGACTTTGTATGTTTATGTAATCTAAAATGCATTGCCTAGCCCCCCAAACAGATTTTAGAGGTAACAAGGGGGACAAAGGCTCCCTCCAGCACTTTTAGATCAAACTCTGACTATATATCACTGTCTATGTAGTTCGCATGTCAGTTTGTCTGTCTGCTTTGTGTTTATGTACACAAGCATGTGTCATACACATTTGAATTGAGATGTCTAAACATGAATCGAGTGCTTGAGGTTACATCAGCTTTTGCTTGACACTTCTGTCATTCCTACACACCTGTCAGGCTGGTGTTTTAATTCTATAGTTTTCAAAGGCATCACAGATCCCAAAACAACATAGTTTGTCGTTACTGCGTTTAAATGTGGCTGCGTCAGACCAACGTAAGTGTTATTTCTGATCGAAACAGGTTAAATCTAAAATAAGTTAACTTTCCTTAGTTGAATGTACAAGAGCAGCACTAAACCAAAGTAAAATAAATCAGTTAAAGTCTAATGTCTAATTTGACTTTATTTACTTATTTCAGTTGCATGCCTTCTGGCATAATTGGAAAGCTCGGAGCGATTACACATCCGTAACTTTTACTTCCCCCAAACTGCAATCTTTCCACTTCACTTCTGGACGTAGAAAATTTTACTAATGGTATTGAGAAATGCAATCCTTCCAATAGCCAAATCGCATTTAGAGTTTAAGTGCGGTAGCATGCTATCATTCAAATCGCCATAAATGAGTTGTAAGACTGCTCTGAACCGCATGCCTTTTTGACAAATTAAACTAATTAGTCAATGCATCTGTAATCAAGTGGAACAATGTTCTCTTTTCCATTATCCACTTGTCTTTGATTAGGCCATACCTCCATACATGTCACTTCCTGTGCTGCTCTGATCATTAGAAGGTGCTTTTAACTAAAACGGAATAACAGGGAGACCGTTCCTCAACCTTCCAAACTCTCCCGTAGCCACTAAACTGCACCTTAACCAGATTAAGTCTCTTGAAAGTGTTTGGAGAATCGAGCCTCCCCCACCAGATGGAAAGGAATGGAGGGCGGCTGTTTTTGAATTAGGTCTCCCTCGATTTTCCTTGGCGGGTTAATGAATAAATGAACTGGCACAGTAATTGGAAGGGAGTGCGTTGAGAGCAGGAGAGAGGAGTATGCAGCTCCACAGATTTTATGGAGGCAGAAATGATGACGTTGGGTAAAACATTGATAAGGAAGGTAGAGCTCAGTGGGGCGAACTGCCTGATGGTGTGTGTGTGTGTGGAGAGAAGTCTCTTGTAAGGGGTTTAAGTACTTGGCCTCCATGTGACACACAGGAACGCATGTTATTCAGGATTGAATTGATAACACCTTTTAAATTTCTGCATTTTTGATTCTTTTGAATTGGGGAGGCAACAGGATATAGAATTGTAACTGTTGCAGTGCAGGAAGTAGAATTAAAATGGAATGCAATTCAATCAATTTTACTGTGTTAATGTAGTTTAATACAGTATCCACATTACATCAATGTGCAAAATGAAATTTAAACATGAAAAACAAAAATATATATATGTGGCCAAAAGTAAGATGTGGCGTAATAGCTTTAATCATTGTTTAAACATTGGACATATTATTAACAGTAAACATTATTTTCTAAGTAGAAAATATGCTTGCTTAATTAAATTTCATGTTGAAATAATTTGCTCTATTAGACACAAACTTTATTTTAATGAAACATTTTTTGTTGTTCACTGTTGAAATTTCTTTAATTTGCAGTTCAGTAAATTCTACTTCCTGTCGTTCACATTTACTTTTTGTTTTAGAATCCTGTGGGTGTGGCTGATTCACTTCAAATTCCAACTCGTAATTCGGGTAAAAACTCGTAAGTCAGTTTAAATTCTGAATTGTGTCAAGCACTGAGTGTTTGTGTCGTCTTCTTTGTAAACAAAGGCAGTGGAGGGAGGGCAGGTGCAGGGGACAAAGGAAACCCAAATGTCCAATAGTCGTGGCTGGAATCTCATGGTTGTGCACATAACGCTGTATCCTGTCAGAATCCTGCTCAGAGCTGAATTTCAGCTTTTCAGCAGAATGTGTGTAATTGATAGCACTCTTGGGCTGCCTGGGCTTTGGCAGTGCGCAAAACGAACGCAAATCTCCAAAGACAGACACTTTTAATATCTGGCAAGCTTGCGCGGTGAGGAACCTTTACTCTGTGTGGTGTGTAGATGTATTGCTGCTCACTTCTGGGTTTTTAGTATGGGGTAAAAAAGAGAGAATCACTTGTTTCTGCTCCCTACGAATTTCCAAGGTTTGCACTATTTCCAAGACCTGCTGCGCTTGCGGCCAATATGTCGTCCCAGTTGTGTTCACCTGCCGTTGGCAGCAGCCAGCTCCTAATTAAGACAGTCTGGCTTGGCCACACCAGCTCAGCCTGGGCCTGCTCAGACCAAACCTTGCCCATCTGCCCTGCTTAAAAAAGAAAAATACGCACCTTTACACTTCACTCTGCTTGACACCTCTGCTCGGGTGGTCTGGGAGGGCGTTAGCTGCTGCGGGCAGGAGTGTGTACAAGTGAGGCATAGAATGAACTGAGCTGTTGTTGCACAATGTAGCGTTTTAGCAGTTTCACAGAGCCGATAAATTCACTTCTCTTCAGAGTGATTTGGTTTCGTTTACTTACATTTGTGACAACCCCATTCCACAGCTGAATTCAGTCTCCCAATGACCTAATACCAGGTGTAAATATGAACTTTAGGGTTTTTTGCGCTCACAGGACAAGACCGTTGCTGGAGTTTTCACTATCAACAATACAGCTAACAGGGAAGGTTTTAGAATGTTGGCTAATGTTATCCAGAAATTCTCGTAAAATTGTTCCTGCAGTAATGTAAGTGGAATTTTTTTAACATTTTATATTATATATTGAAAATTTGTATTTTTAAGTTGTTAGTGTTTCCTGTTAAAAAGTTATTAAAATTATAAATTGGACGTTTTGAACATTTACATTTAAAACATAATTTTTCAAGTCTTCGTTTTTCAGTGGAAACATTAGAGAAACATTCTTACAACTTGAAATTGTTAGCTTGGAATAACAATTTTGGGAGCAACACCAACATTGTATACACACACAGATTGGTAATTAAAAGGATTCACTTCTGCTTTTAAATTTGTTGTCACTCCCAAAACCTTGCAGTGTGTACATGGCCTAATTCTCTCTTTTCATCTCTCCCTCTGTTTCTCTGCACTGCATCAGAGCAAAGCGTGTAACCATTAACAAGCTTGTGCCACACTTCTGACGTGTAAAAAAAACAGCGTCACATCTCTGAGCAGGCCTATAAGCCTAGAGAAAGATCAGGCGAGACATGGAGATCAAACCCATGGATCGAGCCAACAGACAACCATACTGCACAACACCGGCATTAAATATTGACTAAACGAATCGCAAGTCGAGGGAGTGAAGGAACACGACAAGGAGCATAACCAATTCAGGGCTTCGACTTTTTCCCTCCTTCTTCATCTGAGAGAAAAGGTTTCTTGTCTCTGTAATGGAAAATGACGTCCCCAGGGCCAGACGTCCTCCCGAGTGCTTAACCCGGACACGCAGCACCATCGGCATGCTGGGAAAAATAGTACAGATAGTGCTGGAGAACAAATGGAGTGTGTGTTTGAGAGGAAGGAATGTAATGAGGATGGAGTGTAAAGAGATTACAGGAAAAAAATAACAGTATGTAGCGGAGAAGACACTGGAAATTAAAAAATAATGGAGGAAAATGATTAGTCAGAAGTTTCACCCACAAACGATTTGCATGTGGTGGTGATATTGGCTCTTCTTTCATTTATAAAGATATTGGGAAAGGATTGTGTGAGGTTGAAATGCTGCTCAGATTCCCAATTATTTTTCTTCCTCCAGCCATTTTTATTTGGACCCTTTCAAATTGTTAAGAGACTGTGAACAGTAAAAATCAAGCATCTTGTGAGCTTATCATGAGTGTCAACTCATGATACAGACTTGAAATAGACTTCAGTGTTTGATAATGCAGTTTTTTGACAACGTCTTTTTCATTGACTTCCTGTGAAAAAGTCTGTGAGAAAGACTATTAGACACTAGGCTAAAACTTAAGAAATTGAAGTGAAATGACTTGATATTTTTATTATATAGAAAAGGACCTGATATCTTTAGAATACTTTATATTGTTGAATTATGGGATGGATAAACTAGTCAAAGAATGTGGTAAAGTTAGAATTGTCACAGCGTGAGAGCCAAATAATCGTCATCTGAATCTAAATGTGTATGTTGATAAGTACAGATGTTAATATTTAAGATCGTTGTTGATGCCTGTTGACAATGTGGGTTTGAAATTGCTGAGACAGCTGGGATGTAAAACAGCAGTCTAACACCCCCCACCCCAGCCCTGCACTGCAAGACGCATGCATATATACACACTAAAAACACGCTCCTGCACGCACACACACTCCTAAAGCAACTCTTTCCTCTGACACACACACACACACAAAAGAGCAGCCACCTTCTCAGGGCACACAACCTGTCAAACAATTCCCCCTGCTCTCCGCATGCACATACTGACTCCTGATTGGCCAAGCCACAGCGAGCCGGAATTGTGCAAGCTCCTCTCGCACCCAGCCGCCTCTCCCTCACTATCACTGTACAAGAGAAAAACATTCTTTAGAAAAAGAAAAGAAACAAAGCCAAACAAGAAAGACATAAAGGCATCGCGTTGTGCGCTGACTCGCCCTACCTCGTTTACTTACGTGTTAACCCACGTTTACAGCCCTATGTTGCAGCTCCATCACGTTGCATGACTTTTCATGCCCGTCAGCTGAGCGCAGAGACCAAGAGAACGAAAGAAGCACTCCTACGGTTTCTCAGTCCCCACTACAAGCCGGCAACTCTCCTCACCGGCACCCCACGGCAGCCTCCTCAGAATCAGCAGCAGTCAGGAGAGGAGACGCTTTTCTCCCTCCCCTTTGCTCTCCGATGCTGATGCTGCTCTGTGGTTGAATCGGTGCCTGAAGTGTCAATGGTCTCCTCTCCCCGTGGAGCAACACCGCCTCAGTGAAGCAATCCTGGAAACTGCTGCCAAACATCTCGTAGGGTGTCTGCTGTAGAACGATTCCACTCTCCAACAAGACCCGGAACAGAACGGCACGGGGCAGAAGACGTGTGCAGAGAGAGAGAGAGAGTACCCGAGCAAAGTGAAGAAAGAAAAAAGGAAGGAAACCTCTTGTGTGATTATAGGAAGAAGAAAAGGAAGAGAGTGGGAAGCGAAGGAACAGGGAGAGGAAACAGCTGCAGTTTTTATGTCTCCCTTGGCTCCTTTTACTTCCTCTTAGTTTTTTGTTTTACTTGTTTTTTACATTTAACCTGATTGAGTCACTGGTTGTTGCTTCAACTTGTTTTTGTGTTCTGAACTGATCTGTGAAGAGGTGCAGCAGATCCACTGACCGGACGGACTTTCGAACGCCCAGAATTGCTCCCGGCGCTGCGCCCACCCCTCGCCCGTTTTCCACCTGCCCGTGCCCACCCGCCCAGTGGCCGAAATGATGATGTACTTTTGGGTGAGTAATGCCTCCGTGCCCATCAGGCTGTTCCTAATGCCCTGTTTTATATTTTATATGATCCCATGCTGAACTGGACCCATAGAGATCTGGCGGTGCTAGTAGCTAGTGTCGGTTCCTATTTCCTCCTTCTCTGTGTTCTTTTTTATCGCTTTCTCTCATACCTGCGCTCGCTTCGAATTTATCTCTTGCAGTAAAATACATACACAGATTTTCTCCCGCTTGGTTACTGTGTTGCATTATTTGCTGTGAGTTGGAGCAGTGTTTAATTTTCCTCCACTCTGAAGGGCCTTGTTCCGCAGTACTGGTCCTGGAGGAGATGAGTGCTCAGCCGTGGCTGTACAGAACGGATAGTATTGATACTCTGTGGAGGAAAGGGATCATATGACCTGATTCTGCATAGCTCTGTCAATTTCTCAGCTCACTGATGGAAAGTGTTCAAACTGACATAGTGAAAATTGGAGGTACATTCTCTGTTACGTTATTAAATCTACCTTTAGCTGTCACACACTTCACCATAGAGGATTTTATATCCTGTTACTGGTTTAAATGTATACGTGTGTAATGTATCAGATTTCAGTGCGTCTTGTATGTACACTGACGTGTGTGGTTTTGTCTGTGTAAATTTAGAAAACGTCCTTGTATGCCACTCACCAGCCTTGTTTTAAATCTGTATGATCTTTTTTCTCCTTTCTTTTCTTTTTTGTTTTTCTGTGTGCCACGGAAGAAAAAAAACATACAGGTTTGAACAACATGGGAGCAAATAATGGCAGGGTTGTCATTTTTGGGTAAATTTTTTTTAATAACTTTGCTTGTAAACACTTTGTTGGTTAATTGGAAAAAGTGTAAACGCTGTGAAACTGTAAAAATAATACTCTTTGTTTGTGCTAGTCAATCAGAGCCAGATTTGCTTGGCCAATGACGAGTTAGAGGCAGGACTAACTGTGGGTAGTGTTTATGAAGCTTGTTTCTCAGTCATTTTTTGCATTATTTTTCTGTTTACATATATGCCTTTAGCAGAGACTTTTATCCAAAGCAACTTACAGTGAACGGTATACTTGTTTTGTCAGTGTTCCCTAGGAATTTGTGCTGCTAGCACAGTGCTCTAACAATTGAGGTACAGTCAATTTGTGATACTTGTGATGCGTAACTTTAGCTTATCGTACGTATAACTAGTAGAAAAGGAAGTATTTCTTTATTTCTCAGAGAATGGGGAGTCGTGCACCTTTGCTAAAACTTTGACATTGCAAAGTAATGATGAGAAAAAGCAGAAATAACAGAGCTGGAAATGCCAAACTTTGCTTAAATAGGCTGTTACTTAGCTGCGGCCCTCACATAGTAAAATAGAGAGGTATCACAACAGTTGGTAAGTTAACTAGTCATCAGTTGTGAAATTGTGATGTTAGACAGTTTATAGACCCTCGTTTGTATCTCTTGAAGTTGCATCTTAAGATATTCATCTGATGCATAGCCAGTCAAAGTCTTTGGCCAACGTAGCCATTGTGTTATTTTTAGATTCATTTTGTTGTTCTGTGTCTAGCTATTTATGAACAAGGGAATACATCTTAGCCCTAAACACATTTTTGGAGTCTGGATAACCCGAAACCATCTTAATTATACAGGGTGTTCTTAGGCCCAATTAGTTAACTAGTTGTTCAGACAACCCGCATGCCTAAAAGAAATCCTGTTTCCCATCCAACATCCCATTCCCTCAGCCTCACAGCTCTTCTTTTCTCCCCGTCAGGGGCCAGATGAAAAGTGCACGCTCGTAGATGTGGCAACCAGGATTTAATGATCGTCAGAAAGCAATCTCTCATCTTTGAGCTGGCTGTGCTCTTTGATAGCACCGACTGCCCATTAATCATTCCTCTTCATCACTCCAGTCTCATCCGGCCCGCACGGGGCACGGGGGCCTCCACGGCTGCCGCACACCCTCGCGCAGACGGAACGTTCTGTGTCACAGGGCCATGGGGGCCCGTTCTTTTAGAATCAGACTTTCAGACATGCTTAATCTAATCTGAGCTAACTCTCTGATAGCCTGGGTGAGAAGAAAGATAAAATTTACCCCTGCCAGACATCCTGTAACTGATTAGCTCACACAGGCAGAGTGACGGTTATTTTTGATGACGGATAGCTCTGCGTGTTTGTTCATGTCCTGGTCTGTGTGTGTGTGTGTGTGTGTGTGAGTGTGTGTGTCTGTCTGTCTGTGTGTGAGTGTGTGTGTGTCTGTGTGTGTGTCTGTGTGTGTGTCTGTCTGTGTGTCTGTCTGTGTGTCTGTCTGTGTTTGTGTGTTTCTGTCTGTGTGTATGTTGTATTATTCCAAATTCTAAGATCAGTGAAGATATAAGAGTGAGAAACGATGTGATTAAGTTAGAATGTGGCTGTGTGCAGACAAGCAAATGATTCCTCTCAACCTTCCGGGCCGTAACTGTGAATTTACAGAACAATCACAGATTTAATGATAATATTGCAGTTGCTTTACAGTAATGCAATAAATAAATAAATAAATAAACAAAAAAGCAGAGGAAGATGTTGAGAAGTGCAGCGCTGTGTCTGTTCAATAATAAATAATTGAGAGCTCAGAGCAAGGGACTTGTTTTTCAACGAGTCTGTGTAGAGAGGGAAAAGCACAGAGCTTGTTTGAAACGGCGCATTGGCCTATTTTTATGCCCCTCCAAGCCAAGGCTAGCCCCAGACAACCTTTGCCATTTAGTTTTAATGAGCTGTCCTATTGGTAGCATGTGTTCCACATCGCCAAACTGTTGTCAGTAATGCTGTTGTGATTCCAAATGAAATAAAAAGTGAATTTTGTCATTCCTGATACTATAGTGAAAGCTAATTGGCTGTTGAACACGCTCCTTTATTTTAACTTAAAAGGGATTATAATTCTCACCAAATTGAATTAAAACAATGGCATGTTGCCTGCAAGTATTTTTTTCAATTAAGTAAACAAGTGATTATTCAAGTGAACGAATCAGTAATGATAAAAAGACAAAGACATAAATTACAAGCGATGGAACAAACACATACAATAGATCAGAGATACAAAAAATGTAAAGACTTTTAGTTTTTTTTTCATTTATAAGTTTTTAACAACAATATCAATGAATTCAAGCATATTCTGTAAATAAAAAGACTTTTTTTAGTTGGTTTGTAAAAGTTTCAAATTAAATAAACTACTGCGTTGTTTTGAAAAATGTAGTAACTTTAAGACAAGACATATACAGGTTTATGTTAGTTTATGCAGATAGGAAAAGTAGCTAATATAGGCTTTACTGACCTGTGACCTGTGTGACAGTTTTCCAAAGAACAAGCCTGATCTCGTTTTGCTTCACACCCTTGATGGCGGTGGCTTTCGGAAACAGTGCCGTTCAGCCATGTAATTCGGAGAGGAGAGCGGCAGACACCGGTGTCATATTGCTAAATGAAATGCTTGTGCTAATTTGTCACCACTTTAATTGATCTGTGTTCTCTAGTTGCATGCTGTGTGTCCTGCAACATCTATCTGTGTTTGTTTCGTCCAGACACCGTCTGACCACCTGAAAGGCTTATTCAGTCTTCCGTGCGAACCGGGACGCTTCTTTAACACGGTGACCTATAGTGGCTTTTTTTGTTTATTCTTTGTTGTTTTCTTTTTTCTGCAGACGAGTAATTTTCACACGACATTTACAAATGCATGCCAAGCAACTTCTGCTTCTGTAAAGTCATTATTGTTGACCCTTTAGCTATTTGTGTTTTTAAGGCAAGCGCAATGCTGTCACCTCAGTTGCCAACAGCTCAGAATCTGTGTGGTCCACTCTCATCTCGTTCCTCTAATCACTCCATCGCTTTCTACTTCTTATTTACCTTTATTCTGGCTATCGGTTCCCCTCAGTTCCTTCTGTTTCATCTGGCATGGAATGTGTGAGGCAATAGCATCAGGTTTTTCAGAAAGTTTCAGTTCAGTCCGGTATGAATTTTTGTTTCTGGTCCAGGCTGGTTTGTGCTGGTCTGTGTGAGACTTAGCCGGTGGATCTGCTGTTTAAAGGGCAAAACATTGCTCTTTGTGGGGGTGGAATTGATATTGTTCAGAATTGTGATATTTGATATTACAATTATGTAATCATATTCTCATGCCAAGATTCAATATTTTTAGTAAATGTTCCACCTGAATATTGTGTAGAAAATAAGTAAAAGTACAATACAATAATAACAGAAATTGCAGTATTACTGTATCGTGAACCGGATATTTATATAATATAGTATCACCAGGTCTCTGCTGATTTTGGTTTTGTTTTTGTTGACTTTAGGGACATTAAGATAAACATTGGGATGGTCATATGTTCCAGATCAGCTGCGTAAATTCCGCCTGCCTCCGCGGGCCCCTGAGGGCCTCGTTGCTGGTGCAAGGGCCCCCGCTGCTCCTCCCAGCTCCTCCTCCTGTCGCGTGTAATCCCACCACCTCACGCTGGCTCTTACATGCCCGTCATGGCCTAATCTTCTCAGCGCTGCAGATAAGACCATTAAACAGCAGCGCAGGAGAGGGATTTCTCCCCTGACTACAAAAGGGATCTGTGCTCCAAAGAGACGCATGCTGTTCTGCAGATAGTAGATGGAGAGAGAATGAGGAACCAGAGGTAGCACACGGTGGCTGGAGCTTATCATCTTCCGCTATTACATTAGCTGTGTTTACACAGGGTTTCCCAGGAAAAAGGTCATTACAGAGACGCTCCATTATCTCTCGCTTGCTCTCCTCCTGCGTTCTCTTTCTTTTTGAAGGTGTGACTTCAGGGCATTATCCTCAGTGCGATTTAATACCCAACACCTTTCTAATGGACTGTGGGAATGAGAGGTAAGGTGGTGGGCCTGCTGTGAGAGATCAGGGACCCCCGCGGAGCCCCTGGCTCCAGATGCTAAATGTACATCTGCGAAGACCAGAAAAAAAGATACAGAGATCAATAGCGCTGTGGTATGGCCCAGGAGACGAGAGCCAGGTCAGGCAGAGGGCTTCTGCGTCCTCCGGCCACCGAGTCATGCAGCGCGCCCAGAGAGAGGCTGACCGTGAAACGCTCATTTGCAGAAGTCATAAAGCAATGAGCATAATTACTCAAAGAGTTCCCGAATCAGCACGCTCAGACAGCTCACTTATTAGGGGGGATGTTGGCCATCCTGTCTTCCGAGGGCACATCCTTCATTAAACCAGATCGGGAGGGAGTTTAAAGAGAGGACGTAGCGAAACGATAAAGAGAAACTGAGATAAAAGAAGGAGAAACGGTGGCGTCATGTAGACATTTTATAGAGGGAAAATGAGTAACAGTAATGGCGTACTTGGTGCCCTAGGCAGCTTAGCAGGTGAAAAACAGGAAAAATGCTACTAATAATGAATGGAAAATATTGCTTTGCATAATTGAAAGATGTTAATAGTGAGAGTCTTGTGGTGAAGTTTTTGTTTTGCTTGCAAAGGGACCCACAATTTTTTTTAAATACTATGTAAAACTGCAATTGAATTAGCAGTGATCACCATACACTTATCTTTGAATTAAAAAGAGTAGCTTCGCTATTGGCATTACGACTCTATGAAACTCTTTGTTTGGTTTTTAAGTGTTAACTAGATTGATAAGATATCATTTTCTAATTGCAACTGATTCATCTAATTGCAACTGAGTTAATATTTAAATGCAGTATATATTATGTACATATTATCTTTAGGTGATACAAATATTTTGGTCACAATACAAATAAAAGTTGCAATCGAAATGCACTTGGCTGAAAAATGTCACCCCCTCGGTCTGAGCGGGCGTGATGTCTCTGATGAAAACACGACTCGGGGTGAAAGACAAATAAAGAGATGCTCTGGGGGGGTGTAGAGTTTAGTACATAGCCAGGTACAGCTGTTGCTCTGCCAGCCATGGGTCATTAAGATACAGAGGGGACATACAGACTGTAAAACTAATGGCAGGACACTGACATTAACGTTATAGGTTATTGACCCATCTGAGGGGATTTATGGTGCAAATCAAGAGACAGTGTCAAAGGGAATAGGGCAAATAAGAGCATTTTCACACCCCGTGCCCACTCAAAGCACAAGCACAAAACTTACAATCAATTCCCCGTGAATTTTACAAGACAACGCTCAAGAGAAAACTCTGACTCCTGCTGGTAGATCTCTCATGCTTTTCCTCGCTCGCTCGTCTCCCTCTCTCTTTCTCTCTCTCTCATGTTCAGGTCATGCAGAAAGAGATGTGCTGTTTGAAGTGCGTTGAGTTTTTCTTATTCTCTGACCCTTTGTTCCCTGGAATCACACAGTTTGACGTGTTTCAGTTCACAGCTCATCTTGTGAGCGTGTGTGTGTGTGTGTACACACATTATAGCCTGAGTGCAGAGGCACATGTCACCAGCATTTGAGTAGTGAATTGTCGTGCTACGAATGCAACACTGATCTGATTGTTGGTTTAAACTGTGTTATAAAATTCATCGATTGTTTTTGGATATTTTAGTGTTGGTTTTTAAAAGTCTTTTACTTATAATGGTTAGTTCTAAAAGTTATTTTGTGGGATTATTAGTGGGATTGACATTTAGCCCTGTCCTAGAACTCACGCCATTGGTTGAATAAATGTTGCTACGACAGACTCAGGATGAATCAGGATGTTCAAACTGAGGCACAGTGTTTGAACGTTTATGTTAGCTTATGTTAGCTTAGATTGCATTAAAGTTTACATAGTAGCACATTTAGCGGAGATGAAAGTAACGTCAGAGTTTCACACATTGCAAACTAAGTTATACATTTCAATAATTGTTCCTCTGAAAAAGTGTAGGTGACGTTACACATCCGTGAAAAATTGTGCTGTTTTACCCAGACAAAACAGCTTGACATCAGACTCTGAATTACGGTTACAAACCTCCCAATTTTGAAAAACACAAAACATTGTGTAAAATAGCCTCCGCTGTCATTTAGCCGAGTACAAATACAAAGGCCACTGTATGTCACTTTTAGTGCTTGCCACTGAGCTCCACCACTTCACCTCACTCAAAAGGTCCCACAAGGCCAGCAGTTTTTTTTCCAGCTGGCTGCTCCATCGGTCTAATGGGGGTCTATCTGCAGGCCTTTGGTTGGGGTATGTTTGTCTAAAAGCCTTTTTAATGTCCACTGTTTGGGTTTGGGAGCACAACACAGGCAGGAAGCATCTGGATAGGGGCTGGAGGCTTTGTGGAGGGAGCAGACTGAACCTGGTCGGAGAGAAATGCACAGTGCCAGCTGCAGCCATTTTTTAGTGCTTTCTTCTTCACTCGGGCTAATTGTTACCGCTTGGTGGAGGATATTTTTCAGTGATATCAGTTTCCTACCATCTTGTTCTGTCTCTGTGAGTGCCTTGTGGATTGTACAAAGCGACACTGGTCAGAGCCGCGATTCTGCAGCAGCAGCCGTCTAATAAATAAGTCAGAATAAAAAACACAGCGTTAGTTACACTTAAACACACAGCAGGTTTTTATATTGTTTGTCGTTTTCAGTTTTATTTAGTTTATCATATTCATAAAGTTTTCTTTTAGATAGTGACTAAGATAGTGGTTCTGATTTGAATACATATATTTATTTTTAGTGTATTTTTGGACAAAAACATTTTGTGTACATACATTTATATTTATATTTATATATATATTTTTTTTTGTTTGAAGAAGAAGCTATAAAAATCCATTTGGTTTAAAAATGCATTTTAAATTGGCATGAATGTGGCTGCATTATATTTTAAATTCCATGTGGAGTTTATAGAGATGCATTGTTTTCATTTTGCAAACTTGCCTTAAGGCCACTGGGGCCTTTGATCGATTAAAGAACCGAATTGAAACTCTGAACAGTCCATTTTTAAAGGTTAAAAAAATGAATAAACCCTTCGTCTCTCGCACATCCCTGAAATGAGGGAAATGTCAGCCTGTCACAGCGCAGCCTAAATAGGCAGACATATGTTTTTCCTAGATCCCAGTAACTGTTTATCTGCATCTCTTATGATTGGCAGCATTCCTGATCCAACCTGGATGTTTTTGCACGCTACACGCTAACATTAGATCAGTTTTTTTTCCAATTTAATAATAAACACGCACACTCACACACATTTAGATCAAACTGGGCCTTTCCATCATATGTTTGAAGTTTCTTAAACGTCCAAAACTTTCTGGGACTTTTATGCTTTTCATTTCAAGCAGAACATACTTTCTCCACTGGAGATCTATTGATTACTCAGCTGGTTTTATGGAAATGGTTTGCTGTGGCATCCTCTCTCCCTGCGTTTCTGACAGAATCATTTGGCGCTGTGACTGTCACCTCTTCCTTCCCTGAAAATGTAATGAAAAAGGATTCAGTATTTAAGGATTTTTAGAGTGCAGTTCTTTACAGCCACTGGCCATGAGATTTGCTTGGCATGCTTGGTTTCTTTCACGTGTTGATGTATTTCCTGTGGTATAAGGATGGGCTTGTCTTAACGGGTTTTAATTGAATCATAGCCACAAATCATAATTTGCTACATACAGTTGCAGATGACATTATGGGGAGACTGAAGTGTAGAAATAATCTGAGGCATTGTTTTTGTTCTGCTGAGCATTTGATTGGTCAGAAATCTGGGTAGTGCAAGATGAGTCATCAATATTTTTGCCCTGTTTTCTTGTAAGAGAAAGCCAGTAAATTTGCTAGCATATAGATAGCTTCAAAGCTAACATCCATGGACTAAAGCAACAAAACTCTTCATTTTAATTGCATGGCATCCTCAGTACTGTACAACTTCCATAATAACAAGTGCTTTGATTCGCAGAATTCGCACTGCTGCAGTCTCTCATGAGAGGTTCTTTTCACTCATAAGCACATCTAATTGAATTAAAACACGTACCCTGTTGTTCTTGCCTGATTGAAAACAAGCGTCTTCCATTAATTCAATAATGAGATTTAGTCCAAATGATTGTCCTATTAGACACGAACCCTCATTTTCCTGCCATTCGTTCGACTTCACCTCAATGTGCCCCGCATTCACCTCACAGGTAATTATGCCGGAATTAATGTCATGTGTAGTAATTGGATTCCAAAGCAAAGATACCTCATAATAGCACTTGTAATGAGGAAAAACCAGCAGCATAGAAATTCAGTATTAGAACATGAAGCAGTGTTGGCACAGTGGATAAGATGAAGAGGCGTCTTAATGAATAGCCTCTGTATGGGGTCACCCTTTGATCAGAAGACCTCAAAGATGGCAGGCTTTAAACGAAGCAGCTTGTGACATTGTGTGTTAGACAATAAGGAAAACGGCTTTTTTAACCTAATAGAATTGCTTTACAAACACAAAGAGATATAGTTATAAAAAGGTGTAGGTTTTGTGTGTGTTTTGTGTGTTTTAATGCACTTCTATTAACTATTCAGTGGACAGAGGCACACATTGCAAATATAAACTTGATATATAATGCGGTCTTGAATTTTTTCCCTCGTAATTTATTGCTCATTTTTTATTGCAACCCAAAACGTTTAAAGCAAGGGGTCACACTGACTGGCTGAGGAGAAAATCCTGTTTCTTAGTATCTGAAGGAAGGGAATAATTCTGACTCATAAACAAGTAGGATTTGACATGCGTTTTTTTATGTTGTTTCATAAAGAGTTTCACAGTAAAGCGTGTTGATTTTCACAGACAACTGGCAAAAAAAGCGTATGCTGAGTATCGTGACATCAGCGCTTCAGCGTCTTATTTAAGCAGAGCCAAAGTCTAAACCCTGAACTTGCTTGAAACTTTTAACTCTATTTTTTCTTGCCCTGCAAGCACTGCCATTTCCTTCAGGAAATACAAATCTATTTTTTTATTGCTGTCTGTAACAAGAACAGTATTATTTAATTTGCTGTTTTGTCAATGTTGTGAGGTCTTATTCAATAAGGTTTGTTGAGAGTATGAAACAATGTTTATTTTTTCCCTTCCTTTTTTCTTTAATTTGTTTTTGCAGTTTGCTTTGCTGTGTAAGCRATGTTGATCACATGTTAAACACTGACGCTCACACACTACACTGACGCTCACACACTACACTGACGCTCACACACTACACTGACGCTCACACACTACATTGACGCTCACACACTACACTGTCGCTCACACACTACACTGTCGCTCACACACTACCATTTACACTACACTGGCATTCGCACAGTACACTGACACTCACACACTACACTGACACACTGACGCTCACACACTACACTGACACTCACACACTACACTGTTGCTCACAGAATACACTCACACATTACACTGACATTCAGAATACACTGAAATTCGCACAGTACACTGACGCTCACACAATACACTAATGTTTACTGAACACCAAAGACTTTCTTTTGTTTCTCTCCCTGTCAGTCTTTGTGTGGAGATTTCTTGCTACTCTCATTCTCTCTCGCTGTCTGTCTGCCTCCCTCCTTTTTTCTTCCCTTCCTCCCACCCTCTCTATTTCCAAAATATTCAGTAGACCTCCGGTGGAGACTTTCACATTAGTGTATTCCCACTAATATTTTTCTGTCTTGGTTCAGCACACACCACTTTTAAACTTTAGCAACCATCCATTTCTTTCTTTCATAGCAAGTAACCATCCAATTCAGATTGTGTAATTGTGTATAGATGGCAGGAAGTCAGCCTGAGCTTGTTCCCAAGTTAAGTCGACGAGTCCAAAACACGTCTGACCTTTTCTGTATGTGTGGGAGACGCAGACAGACCACAGTGTGCGTTTGGGGACCCACTACAGCGAACGGCTACAGCAGCTGACCAAAAACAAATAGAAAGAAGCAGCAATCATTTTGCTGTGCTCTGCAACTGTTAGAATTCGACCCATCATCAATCCAGCTATTTAAATTTTAATGCTGTTGCTTCTCTGAGTTTCCAATAAGGCTGCAGCTCTCGCTGCAGTGATCGCAGTCCATTTGTTGGCATGTTTCTCTTCATGCCCTCTATATATTTGGTTCTGCATGTTGATATTTTGTGCACGTAAATACTGCCTGAAATATAAGTGGGTGTGAGCTTGTGTTTTGATTGATACTGAAACGTACAGACTCTTAAACGGACAGTTCACCTAAAAATAAAATTCATGACCTAATTTACTCTCCAGCACAGCGTTAAAAACCCCAGTTTTTTTTCCTTCTGTCAAACACAGAAATTGATGCGGAACAGAATGCTCGGGTGGTTACTGTATGAGACATATAATGACCATTGTTTGCCATCATTGACATTAAACCTGGTGTGATGTGTTTTGATGTACTGTATTAGAGTCTTAGCAACAGTACAGCAGAGTCCTGAGCTGTGGAGATGATGATCAGAGTCGTGATCTAATGATCTTTTCTCTGACAGAGGAAGATTTAGGAGATGTGAAGCAAATGAGCTGGCTAGTTTTTTGTTGTCGTCATAGTGCTTTTGTTATGATTGAAGCTTGGCAGCCTCTAGTTTGATTCATTGTATGGAAATGATTGTATGGAAATTTATTGGAAATTATTGTATGGATTCATTGTATGGAAATATTCCAGAGTAGAATTCCATAGGAAAAAAAAGGAATGAGTTTGGAATGAGAGTAAATGATAACAGATCTTAAACTTTTATCCACGCAGGTCCGGGTGTTCTAAATCCCCAACATTGTGCACATCCTCTATCTACCACAGCAATCAGACATTTTTCCTAATGAAATTCCACACTTTTAATATCTGCCCCGCCACCCTTCCTTTCTCCACTCATTAATATTTAAACCCACACCTTCAGCAAACTCACAAAAAAGTAGAAAAAGGGGATTGTGTTCTCAGAGATCCCTTAATCCCCAGAATTAGCAGTTTAATAGCAAGAAGCCATTTGTAGATTAGAGAGATCAGACTCACGGGACCCTTCTTTATACTCACTACTTAAATACTTAGAATTCTAATGCAGCTACAAGACCCTGTTTAAAGTCGCCCTTTAGGTCCTTCTTGTGTCCTACGGTTGCCACCACAAAGACTATGGGAGGACTTCACCAGGAGGTTGTGGAGTGATACTTGTTTTTGTGTGTGTGCCTGAATAATATTAAATTTCATAATGCATTTCATTGAAATAACTACATTTGGGGCTTGGGGAGAGTCGAAAAGCCTTTAATTTGTAATCATACATATGTATATGCCGCGCCTAATCCTCACGCTGTTAATGTCTTATTTTCATTTTTCACACTGTTAATTTGCCATTCATTCCTCATTCCTGTAATGTGCGGTAAACAAGCCTGTTTGGGGCAGGAATTACTTCTCCGGCGGCTTGCGGAAGCTGGTTCAAACAACCGCTATCTTGCCTCATTTTCATATAATTTGCCAGGAACGACAACTGTCTATTTTAGCTGGGTGAGATAAAGTGTGATCCAGGGAAGGCGGCGTGTTTTTAATAATCATTTGGCTGGAAGTAATTTAGTCTTATGCTTGTGTGGAGATTGTATCTTTCGTATTACGGGCTCAGCCAGTCCAAACATGCTGGATTAGCACCGGCCCAGTGAAATTGTCTTTAGAGGCGGACCCCTAACATGATCAAAACCAATAAACGTTGCCCTTTTTTCATACAGGTGAGGCAGAGGTAATTTGATATGTTCTGTCACCATCAAAGATTAATCTGTCATGTCAATCTTCACATAACGGTCCAAATTTTCTTCTTTTTTCCCCATCGCTCTGCTCCTTCCTCTCACTGGAACATTCATTTGTGATATTAAGTGCAGAAAATGACTTGCGCTTGAAAACTCTCTGAAATTGAATGGATGGGAGGCGATGGATTGCATGGCATTCATTTAGATAGAGGAAAGGCTGGTGGGGGGGTGATAGTGAGTGGCTTTTGCCTCACGGCCGATAAATTGCTGGTGCACTAAACCTTTGGAGGGTGAAACACACATCGCCGGTAGCCTGGAGTGACATGGCTCTTTTTATTAACTATAGGACATGATGAGCATGCTTCATTCCTCATGTGTCGACTATTTCAGACTAGCTCCTGGCCCACTCAGCCAATTACCATAGAGCACGTTTTAATGACTTTTTTTATCAGTTGAAAAGATTCCCTGTAGATTCACACACTGTGTGTCTGTACACCATAGAGGTGTGTGTGGCCTCTGTAATCATCAACAGTCTCTGCACTGGGATATATATATATATATGTGTGTGTGTGTGTGTGTGTGTGTGTGTGTGTGTGTGTGTGTGTGTGTGTGTGTGTGTGTGTGTGTTNCTGAGACATATACTAGTTATATACTAGTGCCAAACCATTTTTATGAATATTGGATCTTAGTTAAACAATGTTCCAAAGTTTTGGAATTCTGAAATGTTTGTTTGATGGCTAATATTAAATTGTATTTTTTAAAGGTTTTTTAAGGTTTATAAACCCAAAGCAACACTGCCTTTAAAAGTAAAAACATATGATTGGTTTGTTAGTATTGGTATGGTAAATTGCCAGAATTAACTTGGTAAATAACCTTGGTTAATATATAAAGTGGTAAATTACCATAGCAAGTTATTGTAACAGTAAAATGACTGAAAATGTGTTTGTGTTGTGTAAATAGGAAGAAATAAGTTAATGTGTGTATGGGGGTGGGGTTAGACTGAATGTGCCATTGGCTGGGGACACAGCTGCAGTGGTCCGGATGATTTCAGAACCTACTTGCTTGTAGCAGAAGGCCAGAATGCGGCTTCTGCAACCTCCCTAAAACCCCCATCCACCCCCCTTGTGCCCGCCCCACATTACCAGCTGTTCTCCATCACTGCGGCTGAGCGCAGTGGCGTGCTGTGCGGCCCACTCCAGCGCAGGCTGTGCCAGTGGGCATTAGCACTCCAGTGAGAGAGGCCTCATTTTCCACACCTGTTCCACTGCAGCCCTCGCAACCGCTTCTGTGGCTGTTTGTGAGGCTGTGCCGTCACTCACTGCAGGGGGCTGCGTTTGTAGTGCAGTTGTAATGTAATTTAACATCCACATATGTGAGTCTATACCTGTGTGTCACCCAGACAGGGCTGTTTGTCATTTTGAGTTTCTGAATCACTTATGTTTTACTGACTATTGTACACTTGATTATTCCGCTCTTTAAAAGTGTTGTACACAATAATTAGAGGGCGATGCTGTTTAGATCATAGACTTTTTATTAGATGTTTTGTTGACATGTGCATGCTGGGTGTGTGTTTTAACAGTCAATAAATTTCACCTCTAGGCAGGGCTGTAGGACTGACACATTATAAAACTTACTAGCGCTACTCATGAATATTAATTAAGTAGCAGGATATTTGCGCAGTGGACCGGCCTTATCTGCTAAGATGGACGATGGTGGACGGACAGGGATTACACGCTAGTCATCTGGTAAATTTGCCACTTTGCTGTTGGAACTGTCTTCTGCTTGGTCTCAAATGTGTGGTTTTAGTTTGTTGTCTGTCTGGAGAGGAACAGAGGAATAAAATTCCAATAGCTAAGTAGTCTTGATTAGTTGTTTAGTAAGGTTGACTCATTTTAATTTGTTAATATATAATATGTTTGTGTTTAGCTTTTGACTAAAACACACAGTATAAATGCAGCTTGTTTGTTGTCATTTGTTTATTTTTTTGTTTTCTTAAATAGAACAATGTTCTTTAAACATTAAGTCAGAACAGTGACTGAAACCTAAACCCTTACGTTAAATGTTTTTACAATATGAAAATTGAAGTGGGCGGGAGCTAAAGAGCCATATGAAGAAACGAGGTTGTGGTCTCTGGAGGGAAGCTGAATTACCTGCGAGGTTGAGGATAAATCAACACGGGCACGAGAAAGAAAATTTACGCGTCATGCCTGATTGATATTATTGAGCTCCTCGATTGTACGAGACATCTCCTGTGTCTGAGTCCTTCAACAGCTCCCCCTTCCTCCTCTCCCCCATTTCCTCCTGGAAACGCCGGATGGTCTTGTTCACTTATTCCTGCTCTTATTTACTGAGTGTTCAGGGAGAAAAATGAAGTTTATGGTAATAGGGCTGTGTCAGGCAGGCCAAGGTGCGTTGTTTCCATCTGGGTGCACGCTCTCGCTCTTCCTCATCTTTCTCTCTCTCTCTCTTTCCATTTCCACCTCGTACCCTCTGTCTGTTCATATCCCTCTCTTTTCCATAATAGTTTCCATAAGAATTTTTACGACCTCGGAGATCAGCTCCAAGCTATAGTCGAAAAAAGCAAAAATCACACACCGTATGACAATAATTTGAAAATTGAACTGTGTATAACGTAAAAACGGCAAGGCGTTGACGCAGACACTTTAAGGCTCTTGGGTGCACTTAACAATCATCTTGAGATGTGTTGACAATTTAACCGAAGTGGGGAGATGGGGGTTCCCTGAGAGATCTTGCAAACCGAGTTGTGTAGCACCGCTTCCCGAACAAGTTTCCCAGGGTGCACCACAGCCTCGCTAACTCGTGTGCATGTGCTACACAGAAATGCAAATGTTGGTGGAGGAGAGCTTAAATTTGATCAGGTTGTGAGAGAAGTAGACCGAAACGAGGCGGATGGCTTTGGTGAATTGCATTTCCGAATGACGTCAGTAGAACATTGTACAGTACGTCTTCACAACAAATCTGAAAGTGGCGTAGGCACTGTAGAATCTTAGTGTTAAGATATAGTGCTCACACGAAGCTCTGCTCTTTTCTCTCTGTGTCTCCACACCTCAAAGGCATGCAAAGTCTCTGAAGTTTTTTTTTATTTTGGAGGGCGAGGAGAAAAGAAAACCGTGTGTGATGGAGAGCATGATGGAGCGGTAGAGGAGACCGATGGAGTGCTGTCTCAGTGCGCTGCCGAATGATGGATGAACTTTGAACAGATTTGCTCAACATTACAAGGGTCGGGAGGCCCCTGGGCCTGTAAGGCAGTGAGGGAGAGAGAGAAAGAAATGAGAAATAGCACCGTGTTTATGGGTGCTACACTTGGATTTTGTGGCCTCATCGCCAACAGCAAGCCACAGCAATATTTCAGGTGCAGGGGTTGACGAAGAGCAGCGTGGGAAACATTATTATGTAGAAATATTACAGTAATTCACCCTGGGTTGGCGTTTCCCTCATACCAATACTGCCCTGTCCCTCCAGTCCTCTGTTGTCATCTAATCCTATTCTGAATTTTAAACTTCACACCTTAACATTGAGATTAATGCCTGAGGGACAGGTTACATGGTTTCTCTCATTCTGTGGTGACTGCTTTAAAAATGCAGACTGACTCTCTCTGTGCCTCAACCTGCACTGCTGATATTACAGTAGACATTCGCATAAGCTGCTATAAGTCCTTATTTTATTTTGTTTTATTATTATTATTGCTATTTTTGTTTTATTGATTTTAAGTAGTAATGCTTAGATATTGAAATTGCATATTTTCTGTAAGATAATAAGACAAATTTAAAAAATATATTTCTTAAATATTAGAAATAAATGTGCATAACAGTAAAAAAAAACAAAGCAATTTTTGAATTAGATGTT
>JBAJNP010000940.1:0-73659 GCA_036877545.1 Yasuhikotakia modesta | reverse complement strand
TATATAAACAGTAATGTTGCTAACCGGACCTCTTCCAGCAGTTATTACAGTAACCATCTGCGTGTTCTCCCCATATTTATGTAAGCAAGAGCTATAAACTTAAGCCGAGTCTCATTCTATAGTCCTCTATTATAGCAAGCCAAAACTGTTTACTCTCTTCTATATCCTTCCTAAACACTGTATGAACACAGGAAAGAATGTTTACTGCACCAGAACAATAAAACAACAACAGCTGGTCTATTTATGTGTTTCAGAAAGAACTTACATTACAGATACATTAGAATGACTCACATTTTAACAGTTATAAATGAAGCTTCCACTTACTGTTTGTGTCTCAGGTTTTGGCTAAAGGGGGCGTAACCTACAGGGACGAGCCGTGGCATAAGGAATGTTTCGTGTGCACAAGCTGTAAGGTTCAGTTAGCCGGCCAGCACTTCACTTCCCGTGACGACAGCCCATACTGCCTCAAATGTTTTGGCAACCTGTACGCCAAGAAGTGTGTAGCCTGCAACAAACCCATCACAGGTAAAATTAAGACCAAGGCTTAGCTTTGGTAAACGACATTGTACACAAACGCATTCCACTTAGACATAAAACATCCAACATTCCCATTCAGATGTCACACAAAAATTTTACATTAAAAAAATTGAAATTTTACGTAGGTCTATATAAGATACTTTGTTGGGTTCTGTGGTTCCATAAAAATCTAACATCCACAGAACTTTGGTTCTGTGTGGTGGATAAAGGTTCTACTGACTATTAAAAGGTAGGAACGAAATGGTTCTCCTAGGAACCTTTGACTGAAAGGTTGCAAAGAACTCTGTTAGCACCTTTAGCAGTGTACACCATACATGGAGAAACTGCACATAGCAGATTTGAGTGTGAGGAAGTGTGAGATGTCAACACCAGCACAGTCACTTCAACCTCTTGTGTGTGTTTAGGTTTCGGTGGGGGGAAGTATGTCTCATTTGAGGACCAGCAGTGGCACCAGTCCTGTTTCACCTGCTCTCGATGCTCTGTGTCACTAGTGGGCGCCGGATTCTTCCCCGAACAAGATGAGATCCTCTGTCGCAGCTGCAACAGCAACCTATAGAACACAGCCTTCGTCCACACAGCCCTCATCATCATCACAAAACACATATGCACACACATACATTAAAATATATCTTATTGTAGACCGCTGTTCCTTCACAAGAACTTCTGAGATCTTTCTGAAGATACAACCATCCTGAGATGTTCTCCTCCACACACACACAATGGTGATCTCAGCTCATTTAAAGACAGAAACATAATTGCAAAATGTTGGGAGTTTTTTCAACCTTTTTTAAGAGTTGCACCAAAAATTGCTTTTGAGATGTGAAAGCTACTATTTGAAGCAGCGAACATTTATTCTGTCTGCAACAAACTGTTCTTTACACAAACCAGATTCAACACTCCTTAAACATGTCGGTCTCTATGCAGATAAAAATATCATTTTTATGTTCTTAAGTTTACTGACCTGCCTGCTAGTTACTCCAATCTTTTATTTTTCCTGGCCGGCCAGAACTGTGATTAGGCTGGTAAGAGTCAATAATGGGTGGATGTAGTCTGTGTTTGCAGCCTGTGTAAAAACTCAAACAGATTCCTTTATAAACACCAGAAGGTCACATGGTTTGGCCTTCTGTAAAAAAGACTGAAATGCCATTTAGAACTGTTACAACTACTCTGTGCCGGCTATGATGTACTAACATGCACGACTGGTGTTTGCCTGAGTAAAAAATTTAGCATCAACGCCATTTAACATCTAAGCCTTTACATGCAATATATACGGTCGCATAAATAAGCGGCTACTGAGTGCTGGTGAGCACTTTAGCACTGGGAAAAAGCAGTGCTAGTTTTAGCTTCTTTATTAGCATAGTTTGCCATTCGCATTGTAATCCAAAGATTTGTGGGAAAATGAAGTTTGAAAAGCATTTTATACACAGGTGGGACAGACTTGCATATGCACTATGGCTTAAATTATCTATAAAAGCACAGAAAGATAGATACAGTACACATACACTGTAAATACACAAAATATGTAGTTTTTTCCTCTTTTTTATCTTTTTATCTTTATCATATATGTCCTCTGAGTGAATGAAGCATCTGTTGCATTATGTCCAAAATTATAATATACATGTTGTCAAGCTTTATTTTGATTCCAGTTAACAATTGTTCTTGTTGTTACTGATGACTGATGGCATATAAATATATATATAGTATATATTCACTTTGAGCTTTTAAACAGAAGAGTTGGCGAATGTGGTGAATTTTTCTAACCTGAATTAAGTGATTTAAGCTTTTATGGTGTGGTAAAAAAAACAAGTACTTTTTTAATGATTGTTTGTTGATAAATATTTTATAAATTAAACAAGTGTAATGTCATTATTTCAAAGCTATGCATATGCATTTTATTTAACACTCATGTGCATTTAACACTTGAACAGCCCACAAGCAATTTGTCATCAGACTTAGACTTATTTATATAGACTAGCTAAGAGGTTGCAAGAACATTTATCTAACATTTGCATGAATTAACAAAAACATTAAAAAGTTACTTTGTAAGTTCTAGTAACATTTATCTTTATTTTTACCTTTCTTGTGTTAATGTTTGGTTATGTTATTTAATTAATAAAATTTTTCATTAACTACTACCACACAACGTAACAAAAATCTTTCTATCATTATTGCGATAATGTTTTTGTATAACCTTAAGAACTACAGTTCTAAGAGGTTCCCTGTTAGAAACTGTCAAAAACGTTCTAAGAAGTTCCCTATGAGAAACTATCAGAACGTTCTGAGAGGTTCCCTGTTAGTTGGGTTCAGGTTACCTTGTCCTTTTGGATGGATATGGATTTGTGTGCAGATGTGCTGACTATGCCTTTTCTTCGCCTTAAGAACTTAAAACAAACACATTGCCAGATTTGCTCCCTCTCAACACCAGTGAAGGTCTTCCTCCCCTTCAGTATTTTCACCAAAGAAGGAAATGAAAAAGGAGAGAAGATGATGGGGGGAGGAGAGGGAGAGGCAGGCCTTCTGGTGGAAGTCAGGACAGCGTGTGGGAGAGAATGACAGAAAGCAAAAACGAGGGAACGAAGTAGGAGAGAGGGAGGGAAGACTGAAGCATTTGGAGCCAGTCCATGGCACTTCCACCGGGGTTCAGCTACATATGCAGTGCAAAGGTTTATGGGAAAAAAAGAGAGCCAATGAGGCAAGAGAAGAGGGTGAGGAGGATTACATGAGTGCTGGTGAATCATTACTTCAGAAAGCCTGTGGGAAAACTGGACACTGTGAAGTTAAAGTGATTCATTAACATAGTGAGTGGCTTCTGTGTTTATCACATTATAAACAAATGAAGCCACCAAGCTGGACACGGCCGGAACAAACCTGCAAAACAAGATGAAAATATTAAAAATAAAGTGTGTGTCTATCTGTGTGTATGTATGTGTGTATGTGTGTGTGTGTGTGTGTGTGTGTGTGTGTGACACAGGGAAGAGTCAGACAGCTCACTGTGGGTTTAAGCTTACTCCCTTCTTGATCAGATGGACAGACAAAAACTAATTGCAATCGTTTAAATGTTAACTAAGGATTATGCTACTAAAAATCCCTGCCTGCCGTAAGGGTTACAAGTGAACCAGTGGTGGCTGTTTCAGTGATATCAATAGCAGAGAATCAACAAAATACTGAGATAAATCAGAGGAATATATTATTACAAACGTAATATGTCACATGCAAAAACTGTTATGGTTGAAACTTAAAAGCCGCTGTCAGAGCAGAATAAGCCCATTAACCTCTGAAGAACGGTTTTGTGCTTTTTCCAGAATAAAATCCAGACTGGAAAGACTTCATTTGATCATTTGAAACCAGCTACAATGTCTCTCCAGCACATCTGGGGAGATGTAAGATTCCATTTACCTCAGCAGGATGTAGACAACATTTCTCAAGCACTAAGGTGACAACTGCAGCCCTGATATGTCTATAAAAACAGAGAAGCAGATGAGTGGGACGCTGCTGATAAGATAACGTACTAGATTAACTCCAACAGTAACGGGAGGCTTGATAGAACTAAACTGGAAAGTGCAAGGCTGACCCTTCAGAAAAAGCTGGAGAAATGCTGGCAGAACCTTTACTGACCTGGAAAAGTGACTTAAAAAGTGACTTAGAAAGTAACTTGGAACACAGTTGTGTTACTAGTGATGTTAGTGTATTAACAAAATGTTCAGGAAAAGATATTCCACTTTTTTTTCCATAGAACAGATTTTTAAATGATATATCATACATTTATATATCATATATACATCATATCATTTAAATGATATATTATTTAATATTTGATAATATTTGTTAAATATTTTACCAGGGTAGGACAGTTTAGCAATAACGAAACTGACAAAACAGACAAGACAACACAATGGTCCAAATGTTAATTTGTCTCAGCAGAGGACAGTTTTAGAAACGTCCCGCGGCTGATTAATTTAATGGTGCTTCAAAGCACTCTTTTAAGCTGTCGTCTCTGAAGCGTAGCTAAAAAACTAGTGGTCATAAACGTATAAATTACATGAAAGATAAAATCTAACAGATGCTCTTAAAAGTTAGTTTACTTAAAACAAGACAGAACTGACGTTTTGGCATTTACCTCAGACCAAATTAGATTCCGTAATATGTCTGACGTAATTTGTACAAAAGCAATTAAGTCACATTCCTTGGATTTGAGTTCTTTGATACTTTTCCAAACTGTGCAAAGCTAGTCAGGGACAAATGTAGCATGAAGAACTGTGTGACTAACTTCATTCCTAAGTGACACCTAAATGCTTTGTGTAATGAAACCGCAGAAACATCCAAAGTGTGTGAATCCAGATTCTTTCTG
Organism: Yasuhikotakia modesta; assembly: GCA_036877545.1. NCBI lineage: Eukaryota > Metazoa > Chordata > Actinopteri > Cypriniformes > Botiidae > Yasuhikotakia > Yasuhikotakia modesta. The sequence continues at coordinate 68,774 of JBAJNP010000940.1, read as the reverse complement.
AAAATGTGAGTCATTTACCGGACATAGTGCTGGTTCCCATGACGACACAAAGTGGGTTAACATAAGGTTATATGGGAACACTTTGGAATGGGAACCAGTTCCCACTTCAAATACGTTGCATATTGACTGGTACTTATAAGGCACATATTAGTGCCTTATTTTGCATTGCCATATTGTACAATCCTATTTTAATACCTAAACTTAAACACAACAACCACACTAAGTATTAATAAGCAGTAATTTTGTAGTGTGTTGAGAAACTCATATTTTTACGTCTCTTTAAACTCATTGGTGATAATAGTTACTCTTCTAACTATGACACTTCCTTAGATTATTTTGCCAGGTTTTAGTCTCTTCCATGCATGACATAATGGCAATTCCATAGAAAACCTTAACCAGAAATCCAATATTGTTTATCGTGTCTGGTTGTTGTCATCAAAACACATTTATAACATGCCAGAGAGCAATTATTCCTCCAGTAAAGACATCACACTAAATTACTCTATAAAAATGGTAGGGGGCTAATGGACCTTAAATGCTCATTAGAACCGGTACTCCTGCTTAACAGGAAGTGGCTCAGAAAAGTAGAGTTTGGGCCATTTAATTCAGCTCCATATTGTTTCCATGTGCTCTACTGAGAACATCTGAAAGCTTCAGGCCAGTTTTCGGAAAGAACCAATAACCTTCAGCAACAATCCAGCAATTCATTTGGAAGTAATGCGGTAACATGTAAACTACACCGCATGACAAACACTCGCTCGCAGTTTGAACAGTAGAGCTGCGTCACACGCAGCTTTATTTTTCTAAACTTTGTACTTTCGTCAGAGTTAAACTGGATCTGTTTAAAGTTGACCGACCTTCAGATATTTCCCAGAAATACATTTAATCTGGTTTACCTGAACGAAATCTGTGAATTATTTAGTTTAAAGAGATCAAACGCTTCTTGGAAGTTAAAGTAAGACTGTTATACAAATCATAACACAATACGATAAATGACAGTTCAACCGTGACTGTGTGTTAAGTGGAAATCTTTGCCACGGATGCTAATTACTCCATTCATTGTTCGTCCATATGTTTTGACAATAAGGAAACATTACTGTTCCAGTCATTAATGATGTCATAGCTGATATCATATCACTCTGAAAGCAGCTGCTGTTTACAAGGTGACAAAATCCCACAAGCAGATGTCTAGACAAGCATATGGCATGATTAGTCAGCCTGGCTAGTGTTACACTGCGTCAGCGATTTTAAAGCTTTAAACGTCAATCGCTGCACTGTTCTCATATCATTTCAGGCCAAGATAACAAAATATGAAATGCGGTTGCTATTGACATAGAGAAGGTCTGATTTTACAAGTCACAAGACAAAGACAATCTTTGGCAGTAGTACCACTCATCACAGCAGATTAATTTTTAAAGGGGCAGTTTAAAACCAAAAATTGTTATTCCTCTATCATTTACTCACCTTCATATTATTCCAAACCAATTTGACTTTATCAAATTCAAACGAACACAAAAGACATTTTGTATTATGCTGTTAGCCAAACATCAGTGATGCCTATTAACTACCATTGGATGGACACAAGGTCACTGAGACTTTCCTCTAAATATCTTCTTTTGTGTTTCACAGAAGAGAAAACATAATACAGATTTGGAATAACAAAACTGTGTGAGTGAATCATGAAATAAAAGCAATTTTGGTTTAACTGTCCCTGTAAGTGAATGAAATGTAGAGAGAGAGAGAAATGGAGAGAAGATGAGTAGAAGAAGAAAAAGGAATGACCTTTCACGGCTGCCTCCATGAAACGTGGCAGCATTAAAGCAGGCAGCACATTCCAAGGGTTTACTCATAATCCCAGAGAGGCTGTCCACTGGCCTCTGTGGTGTTCCCTGCGGAACGAGTGTCCGCTTGACACAGCGTACTGCCATTCCTCTAACCACCGATACGTCCAACATTCAGAAACAAAGAGTTTCTACATGTAAACAAAACAGAGTTCACCCAAAAATGAAAATAGTGTCATATTAAAATTGAACCCTCATGCAATTCAAATACTTGTTTCTTTCTTGCCTGAAACATGAAAAAGAGATGTTACTCAGTTATTAAAATGTCTCCTAAAATTTCTATGGGAAATGATATAAATAATTTAAGTAGTTTCTGGCAAAAATGAAATAATGGACAAACATTATAGTCTCACAGAACAATTGAATTTGAGAAAACTGAAAACGAATTAAAACTGGGCACAGATGAAGTTTCTCCATCAAAATAAGTCAAGTTCAAAAGTACAGTTAACATACTTGATATTTTCTGCTATTACTGAGGTCTGATATGGCAAATATAGAGACAGATGTATTTTTCCTGCAGGCGCTTTTCACGAACCCCATTGCTTCTGATACATAGCTGTCATCACAATGGAGATGTTTTGGGCTGAAATGTGAGAGAAAAATTTGTAGTTTAATGGCAAAACAAAACCCTAAAGACATGTCCTAAGTCTGTAAGCGACACCCTCAGCCTTCATTTTTAATAGTGAAAAGTTTGGAATCTGTGTCTGTGGTTTGGCCTTGGACAAAATATATTCCTCTCCTCTGTATGATTCTACCTTTCTTTTTCTCTTTCTCTGAAGTTAAACCTTTCTTTCCTGTAGATGAACTACGATGGTCTAAGCACTCTGTTATCCAAGCAGTCATTTTTGAGTAAAATGGGCTGCGTTTTCTAAATATAACAATGCGTCAGGCAGAAAAAAATCCAGCGCATCATCGATTACATGTGTCAGAATGACCAAAGACCTACTTGGCAACGCTGCCCTGAAACAGCGATTCCAGACATACATGCGGTCTTACGTTTCCATTTTTTAAATCAAGAAATTATATTGTGAACTTCACGGTGTGCAAGACAAGATAAATATACGTTGGTCTTCTGAACAAATGTCAGTAGATGGCCAGCTGAAATCTTCCAGCACACAATTTACAACACAGTTTCTAAGCTAAAATGGATCAAAGCAAAAACACACAAACTTGGTCTTATGTAAGACGCAATGCAAATATAAAGCACATGAGGTTATTGAGACAATGTATATCACAAAATGATGACGCACACCAACTTTTGCAGGGTCAAATCCACTACGTTAAAAATTCCCAACATTTTTTGAGTTTGTGCACCTGTACTGGAGGTCATGTGAAAGCAAGCAACATTCTTCACAAACAGCCCGTGATCAATAAAAACAACTCCTTTCTCAGGAATCACCACATTAAAATCACTTAGGAAGTCAAACATGGTAAAAGCTCTTCAAATTCAATCCGCATGACAACCAGTCATATGATCTGAGCAGTTCACAAGGCTTACATTGACTTCTAAAATACCCGAAATGTTCCCACATTAGTGAACCTGTTTTGACATAATGATTAAAGTGAATCAAACTAACTGCACATTTCTTTTGCCATTACTTACTTTTTTGAGTCTCATGAGTCCATTTTGCCAACTTCCTGTTTTGGCGGAAGCAGCCACGCCCAAATTTCCTCACGGTCGCAGTCAATGTAATGATAGTGAATGTGAGGAAATATTTACCTGTTATGTCGTTTTCTCTTATTGTTTGTTGTTTGGGTTTTAATGCACAAAGTTGCAATACATTGTGCACCAAACTAACTAAACTCATTTATCCGAATATGTTCAATCAATGTATGCTTTATAGTCCAATGCAATGTATGCTTTATAGTTCAATGCAATGTATGACTTTATAGATTAAAGTTAAATCTTCTGAAGCAATCGCTGCTTGTCATTGTAGTTTATTGGATCAGCTTGCATCTGATCTGGCTAAAGAATAACGTTTAATGCATGTATCAGGCATTCTTCACGTCTTTTACACCAACCACCCGGGTTAACAGATTTATTATAGAAGATGCTGCGTCCTCTAGTGGACAAATAATGATCACTTTTTACATTAACTTTAATCGCCGTTTTGCAAAGCTAAACACACTTTATTAGTAGTTTGTTGTTGTTTTTTATCATGTTTAACATTAATATTTAATTCAACAGTGATGTTGAAATACCGATGATGACTATTTCGAAAGTAAATAAATATACACATTTGTTTAGAATGTATAAAAACTGTGTCGTGTTTTACTGAAAAACTCAAACTCATTTGTTTATACTGGCAGAACAATGGTTGTTTTTTGTTAATAATATGCATTGAATTTTCATGCACTAAAACAATATACAGCCGATAGAAATCAAACATTAGTGACGCGCTCACCAAACAGATGACGTCATTATGCGCGCTAGTGTACAATCACCACTATGTGGCAGCATCGTCATATCGTAACACTTACGTAATGTTTCCTCACATCTTTAAGCAAACTATAAGATTACAGAAGAACTTTCTACAAGGCGTGAATATTTTGCAAATGCTAGTTGTGTAAATCACATTAAACCGGTGCAATATGCAAAGGAGCAAAAGGGTATTAACTTCTGTATACGATTCCCTGTAGCATCATGAAAACGTCTTTACAGACGTCAGTAGTTTCCTAGGGGCAAATGTTGCAAAAAAAACTGCAAAAGGTGTAGAAGGAGAAACCTTGGGAGAAACCAGACTGAACTTGGAGAGGGGGTGGGGTGTGCAAGGGGGCTTTGTCTGGCTTTACGGTGTAAACATAATGTTTGTGCTGGTTAACTAATGTGAATCAAATGTTACTCTTCAGTGTGTGGACACAGATGTTTGGGGGTTCCCAGGAAAGTCAAGCACAGTTCTTGGCTCCGGTGGGCTCCTCCTGACACGCACACAAGTTTTATACCCTGTGTGCACCTGCTGACCGAAGACTGTTTTCTTGTAGCGTGGATGCCCATCATCTAAAAGGGATGGATATGAATCCCAAGCCAGGTTCAGGAGAGCAGTGCTTAGCACAAAAGGTTACGTAATTGGATTGTTCTTATTTTTCGCTTTTGGAGCGATTTGGTGTGCTGAACGTACCGTAACGTATTTTTAAAGCTTATTTGTCAAATTCAGTTTTCAGCATCAAATATACAAAGCTGTTGCAATTTGATTCAGTTATATTTAGCCTGAAAAACACCTCTCTCACTTTGGCATCAAGCCTCACTGGTAGACAACACAAACATAGTGCCAACGTATAAAAGGCACCACCCGCACTCCATCACACGTTGTTCCAGAGGCACCCCTTTAGAAACATCTTTTCTTGGCCCCCGATTTCCCTCTCCTCAGATCTCAGTCCATACGAGAGGCTGTTGTGTTTCAGAGCCGGAGAGATGAAAACCCTGGAGCAGTATTGTCTCTGGGGAATCCCTGAGTTCATGTGAGGAGAGCTGGATTCAGTTATGATTTGAAAAATAAGACAGAAATTTGGTAATTGGTAATAACAGTGGGAAAGCACAAGCGCATACGTAGGGTGTATTCGACATGCGGGAGATTGGTGGCCTCATTTGCCCTTTACAGTCCATGACCCGAGAAGCAGGACTGAGGTCAGCCTAAGTTTTGTGACTTAGCAAAAATGCTTGGCACTCAGGAGGTGACATTTTCAGATCAAGCTGATAATATCGAGGCATTTAAAGTTAAACCTATAAGCTATATTATGTATATATTGCATACGCTTTAAAAGCACCTTACAGCCTGTTAAAGGTCATTCAAACCAATGACCTTTATGCTACAAACACAACATTGAACCAATTTAAGCTGCCGTCTCTAACTTTTGTCCCACGTCGCCTTTTCTCTTAAATATATAAAGTTTACTTGTGAAACTTAGAGCACCGATCTGTCATTTAAACCGTGCATTTGCAAAAACGTTGCATCTTTAATCTACTGCTACAGTAAAACTTAACACATTTCTGTCTGTACACGACTGGTGAACAAGGAAGCGAAAGCTAATGGAATGAGAAATATGATTTAAATAAACGCAGAGGGTGCGTGACGGGTGCGAGGGAGAGACGGTGAACTCCGTCCCACGGAGCCGGCGCGAGGATTTATGATCAGGAAGGGGGATGAAAGCGTAATTTACGGTCCACTCTCTACCGTTCATCTGCCCTCCTCTCGGTAATGAGAAACGGCTGTTGGGGTTTGCGGGCGCAGTCCTGGTTAAGCTCCGCCTCCTGGCGATGACACATCATTAGTTTTTATTTGCGTCTGGAGTTTTACGACCTCTGCCTGGGTACCATCTACAGTCGCCGTACACGTACACGTACACGTACACGTACACGTACACGCAAACATACCTTACCTCCCTATACGGTTTCCTGTCGCGGGTGATCTGTGAACAAGGATCGCCAGTGTTTAAGGCCATAATGTAATGCGTTTACCCTTCAGGTGTTTATGCAATAATAATAATAATAATAATAGAAATGCAATCTGTAAACACAAGCATAAACTGTGTTTCTAAAGTTTAGCCTATATACAGTACATAAACATAAATATGCACACACAAAACACAAAAAAGATGCATCAAGCTCTTAACACATATAAACTGCATCCAAGTGTTTATTTAAGTACATTGTACCTTTCCTTTTCATTGTATGCATGACTCTTATAGAAACAGATATATAATAACTTTATATATTTATATATAGAATCAATAGAAACTGAAGCTGACATTTTCAGTGTCGTAACTCTCATTAGGGGTGTAAATAACAGATGAACGAAAGCGACAGGAAGTGTGACTTGTTGCTACATTTAAATACTGTAACTGTATGATGTACAGCATTTTTTTCTGGTAATACTGCATGTTGCTGCTAAGCATTATGAATTATGTGCTATATTGACCCTGTTGCAAACATGATGCTAAGAATAACCTATGAAGCATTTTGCTGATGTAGTCCCTCAATAGCTTGGTCACAATGTAGTGTAATATAGGAGAAAAATCACTCTCTCTCTTTCCTAGGGCCTTCCAGCAAAAAGGTGCACACAAAGAGACACAATCAACACAGACACACACACACACAGTACATTCCTCATATTATCGCTGTCCTCTTCTGTGCAGAAAATAATGTATTTTACCCTAAACAAATCCTTTACATTATACAGACCGCTAAAACTATTTAAACTGGTCTATCGGTTGCAGAAGATGTAAGTGTGTGTGTCGCTAGGTACTGGATATAACTTTTGGGTCATTTGGGTATTTGGATATTTTTTTCAAAAAGAAAAGTAAAACATCATCATAAAAGTTCTCTCTCCACAAACTCTCTGTAAACCACAATTTCAGTTCCAGTGCCTTTCTTTTGCAATAAACAACAGGAAAAACAACAGACACAAAAAACAAAGCGCTATAATATTCCCCTCCAAGTCTGTTTTACAAACAGTCACAGACAGACTCCAGACCATGTGCTACCTTTCAAAAACACAAGGAGATCCAACTTTCAGAGGAAAAAAACGTGATTAGAGCTGGATTAGGTGAACCACAAGGCATTGTAATAGATGTTCTTAGATGTTCTTGAAGCAATGTCAGAATGGTGAGCCTTGACAGGTTTAGAAAGAAACATATGGGACATTTCTTCTACCACAAACAACGCTGTTTCCTGTGGGAAGGCTTACAAAAGACGGCCCTACACAAGTCCTACTGTTGTATGACAGCCTGACTAACCAACCCAGGTCCTCGGTTCCCTCATGTCTTATTCAGTTTACATACTTCATTAATCAGTACAGCAATCCTCCAGTTTACATTGAGCAATTTTTGCGTATAGCAGCGTTATTCCTTTTTTGCATAATTTTGATATTGTCACAATCAAATACAGTTTCTCTGCAGCCAAAGAGATTGGACCAGGCGTTCTCCTTTCCTGGTCCGACTGATGTCACGAGAAGGTTAGGTCACCATGCTTGTTGTAGTGATGGGGACAGTGGTTGTCCTGGTTTGGGTCTTTTTTTTCTTGTTTCCTCCTCGACTCCCCTCCTTGGAGTCCCGGCTTCGGTTCTTGCCATTTTTATCTCCAGGGTTCTGTGTGTTCTTCTTATTTTCTCCTGATAAAACAAGAAGATCAAATTAGAGAACTTAACATCAAATCACAATTTCTAAGAATCTTGTGGTGTTTTGTTTCAAATGTTCCTTCCTATGAGACTAGAAAAAACTTTGTTGAAGGGATAGTTATCCAAAAATGAAAATTATGTCATCATGTCAGTCATTTTTATTTTCATTACAAGTAAAAAGGAACAACATTTTTGGGTGAACTGTGACTGTAATAAAGGACACTGGAAAGTCATTACATTCAACCATATACATCACTTATCGCTTTGTTTACTTTAACTATAGGTCAGGTAATTGAAATGAAAAGCTCTGTGAAAACCGATCTCGGACAAATCCCTCCCTGAGACAAAGCCTGATGGTTCTCAGAAATAGCAGAACCGGGCGAGATGACTCAAGCCCAACAGCCCATCTCACTCCTGCTCTCACATTTAAGCTCTGCATGTTTATGAGTCTGTCACTTACTGTAAGTGCATAACTACACCATTAATGCAAACAATTGTTAGAAGGATGTTTGAAAGCAGAAAAGCTGTGAGTAGAAACCAGGAGGTTTTTCTGAGGGACAGTGTTGCTCATTAGTTGTTTTTTTATAGCACATGAGATTTAATAGTTGTTAATTCTGTAGGAAAAATAGACAAACAGACAAATGTGTTGTCATTTACAGTACAGAAACTGTATGGAGCTATTAAATGAATGTACATAACATGGTTTAGATCATTTGGTCTTGAAATAATTTAATTCTGGAGGAGACAGAATATGTACTGTCATATTGTACTTCTTCATTTACTCTGTTTAATCTCACTGGTTAAATAATAGCCAAGATTTCCAGAAATAATTAAGGTTAAAAAACACTTTATTTTCCCTTGCCATAAGGACTACAATAATGAAGCAATAATGACTACAAACCAGATTTTAATGCAAAATTCCAATGCAAAATTCAAAAGTTACACATTTTTGTGCGAGACTTCTAAAATGCACAGACAGGTCCAGCAAACCAAGGTCCAAAAAACTGTAGAACACAAGCTGGTTCGTTTCCCATCATCCTCTCCTGCACTATAAAGGGGAGTCAGTGATCGATATTTGTTATGAAGTTGGTGTTGTGAGTCTCAGTGTTCCCTGGAAACCGAAGTCAACACTCATATAGAGCTGGAGAGCTTTTGCTCGCTGTTTAATAGCATGAACCACACACACAGTCCCACTGCAACTACTGAAACGGACTCTCTGCTCATCTCAAGTATCTAATAAACCACCACAAATGCTGGTGTTTGTTTCAATATAAAATGGACAATTAAATATAGCATAGAAAGGAAAAGGGGGGCTGTTCAATTAAACCGTTGGCTGTCAGAAATAAACAGGCCTTTAAAAGCCCCCCTTTTCCTTTCTATTCTATATTTAATTGTCCATTTTCACGTTCTACAGATTTTTTACTTAAAATGGCATTTCAAGTAAATTGTTGTAAACATATTAAAACAGCTTTCCTTGGCAGTGTTCTTCCAAACACTCAACAGTTTAATGGACTCATATCTAACAACAAAACAAGCAATAATTAACATTCCCAGAGTTAATTTAACAGATCTGCCAAAGTCGTTTAGGTAGAAACAGCAGCTCCTATACAGATCAGAGCTACCACAGTAGTTAAGTGTCTACATAACATTACGTTTTCCCAGCTAACAGGGTCTGTTCCCAGAACGTTGGCTAACATTCTCTCATAGTTCTTTGAACAATGTCTCAATGTCCTCTTAAAATTTTTAAAAAACATTTTTGCAGAAAAAAAACTGTAAAAAAATGTTAGTGGAAAGTTTTCAAAATGTAACAGAACGAAACATTTTTAAAAAACCAAGCAACAACATTGCAACACCTAAAAACTAGATGTTTTGAACTCAAAATAACATTTTTACCCCAAAATGAGCTTGAATATCACAGACTCATGAATGAGAAGATTCCTGGAGAGTTATGCACACACAGCAATGTGAGTGCATACAATCTTGCTAACATTAATCACAATTTAAGAAGTGCAGAGGCGAAACACAAAAACAAAGAAACTCAAAGGAAATGGACCCACACGGAGAAAACGTTGCTAGTTTGCTTTGATGACGCGATAGCGACTCTTGGGGAAGATCAATTCATTTACGACAGCAGTGATTACAGAGCGGCTCAATCCAACGTAAACACGATCGCATGACAACGCCGATCTCACATTTAGCGTATTTTGTTTTTGTGCAAAGACATATATTAAACTACAGGAAGGGGAAGAGAAGGGGGACTTGGCAAAACCGATGTAAAGCGTGAGATCTGCAGACCAGTAAATCACCACTGTTATACAAGCACTGCCCCCTGTGATTTTAACAGCAGCCCTGTCAGCCAATTTTTGCATGCATTCACACCTCTGCAAATTTAGGTGCGCATTTATGCTCTGAGAAAAGGGCATTCGGGTCACGCAACCCATAACCTGTGAGCTCTGCTACGTACACCTGAGTTACATTAATTCTGTTACCTCTGAAAAATGGGTGTTGCAGTTTGCCTAAAAGTCTGTGTGCTCGAAAACATTCCGTGTTTTCACTCCGGCCAAAAGAACACTGATTTAACTGATAATATCTTAACACATTTAGAGCAAGCGTGATATTATGCGATTGAACTACAAACACAAGCTTGCATGCGTCCAAGCTTGTTAATTTAACACGGCTCTCTCTCAGCCCGCTTTCCGACTGGAAGTGGACTCTCTAAGTTTAGAAATTTGGCAGGCGATATAAAACTTTTATGGGGCAGTTTATAATATTTCACTGTTAATTATTCTTATGGATCCCGGGTGGAAATTCTTTCCACAATACGGGCGTCATGCGGAGTAAATTTGCCTTTCATTTCTCACACGGTGCTGTGACACCTCGGGCAGAACCAAGCCTCTGATCAGGGAAAAAGCACTTGATCTCTGTGAGGATATTTGCAGAAACAGACACAATTTCCAGAAACAGATTATTACAAAATAGGCTACAGAACATATTCTCAGGTGTTTATTTTAAACATGATTTAGTTAAGAACTTCAACCACAATCAAAGTAATTTAATATAAATTCTATTCTTTTCCCTCTTTTGTGCATTTTTTCTTTTCTACAGCTACATTGCTGTTCATTGCGTATTTTGTTCGTTCCTGTACAATAAATTGCCTGTGATGTTATTAAAAACTGCCCTCTATTAAAAGATTCATTGTAAATGCAGACCTCTCCTTTTGGGATATAAACTATAAGTTGAAATAAAATGATACAATAACAGCCCAACAATGAAAACAGTCAAAATCATGTCAACACTTTTTATTAGCCTGGCCTGATCTCTTACAGTGTTTATCTCCCTAATGTGAGGCTGTTATAACATGTTCAGAAACAACATGTTCAGACTTTATATACAGCTTACAGCCAACTGGTCCACTGCAGGTCCACAAAAGTTCCTTTTCCTCTCAAGAGCCAAGACGGCATATTGTTGTTAACCTCACTTTCCAGTAAGTTAAAGCAACAAACAAAAGCTCAAATCTGCTCTCAGATCCACAGCCAGCGACCAAAAGATTACAAACCAGCCGGGCTTCTGTTTGTTTACTCGGTACACACAAGGATTTATTTACACTCTGTTGTGTCAGAAAGCGTAAATAAATGAAATCTAATTATTCTGATTGAAGACTGTTTACGCGTTTCAGAGCGGCCAAAAAAGATTAATCACAGATAAATCAACAAATCTGCAAACGCACGTATTGAAGTCGGATAAAAGATTTCACGCATTCCTTCAGGAAAGTATTTCCTACTCTTTCTGTTTCCAACATTTCTTTCTGTTTTTCTTCCTCTGTTTTACCTTTGCAAGGGATCTTTTTCTGCACGGTACATCTTTGGGTCTGGAGCTCCGAGACGCAGCCTGAGGGAACTACGGCCCCGGTGGAAGTGGCAGGGCTTGGAAGCTGTTGGGGCTCCCTGGTACGTGTCTGGTTCCCCTTTTTAAAGCCACATGTTTTGTTTTTCTTCATACAGGCACCCCATGTACTCCATTCACTTAGTTCACATTGGACTGAAAATCAGAAAAACAATTTTTAGAATGAACCAATGACACAACTGTCAATATTTTCATATAATGATGTAAAGAAAAAGTTGTTTGGGGTTTGAACATTTTGTTCCACTGGACAGGATCTGAGATAAATGTTATTCCAAACAAAAGTAGATGAAATTGTATTAGGAAACCCCAAAGAATTCACAACAGAGACACAGACTGCTAGAATCCAGCATCACTCACATTTTTCCAATTATTTTTGTTAACAGGGACAGCATGTAAGTTTTTTTCAACATAATGACAAGCTGTTAAAGCTTTTACAGATTCAGCGCAGAAAGAACTTCAGTCTGTTTGTTTTTCTTATTCCCTTTAAACCTTTTAAAGACCTTTTTGGTCTTTTCTAAGCATCCAGTTTTGTCTAATGTCTGTGTGTGTGTGTGTGTGTGTGTGTCTGTGTGTGTGTGTGTGTGTGTGTGTGTGTGTGTGGTAAAGGTCAGGAAGGTTACCCAGATAACAGTAAACATTCTTAGAATGTTTGCTAATGTTTCTCTGCAAGTTACAGAATAATGTTGACATTCTCACAGAATGTTTTCAATGTCATATATCATACAGAATTAAGAAAAACGTTCAATAACATTATTAAAACTAACCGATAATAGTAATACAACATCAAAAAAAAATCCTAGAATAACATTTATATAGTTTTGTTACTTAACAGGAACATTTTTAAAACTTGTTAGCCGGGGTGTGTAGTATGACTGACTGTATGAGGTAAAGGCTTCATTAGCTCTGTGTCAGAAATCACCCTTATCTTCCAACAGTCCTATCGCCAACCTCTCAACAGTGACTGACAACAGCACAGGCACAGCTAACAATTACAAAGGTTGGATGAACATTTCCCCAACATTTCCACAGCATAACAAAAATGTTAAAAATGGACTCAAACATATTTTAATTCATTGACATTTTTAAAACATTCTGCTAACAACAGGAATGTTAAAAAACATTTACAGCCTATTTGTGTTGTTCAACTTGTAATATTTGGGATGTTTAAAATGTCATAGAATGCTTTTGAATGCAAATAAAGAAATATGGGTCTGAAACACAATATAATATAATATGTAAAACAGAAAAAAATCCATCAAATAAGGGCAAAGTAAATATAAATGATTACTGTAAATGTTTTAATGTGCCCTTCATACAACAACTAGAAGAATTTTAGAAGAGGCTGGACAAGTCACTCACCTACACACTCCATAGTGCCATTGACAGTGATGAAACCATCAGGACAGCTGGAGAGACATCGGCCCCTGTGCGAGTACAAGCCCTCCTTACATTTTGTGCAAAAGCTTCGGCTAAAACAAGCCTCACAGTTTTCTATTTTACATTCTGAAATGAAGAGAGAGAAATCAGGATGGTTACATAACAAACCTACATCAGAAACGCAAAAACTTATTTTTCTAGCATATCAGATTTTAGTCTGTGAGTTTAATTTCTAAAACTGCATTTCAGAACAAGGTATTTTTCTCAAACAAACTGCTTCAAATTGGGACGGGTTTTCACAGAACGATAAACATCCTTATTATCCTAATGTGATAAAAAGGGGATTTAATTCCTAAATATCCATCTTAATCCTTTCTGTGTTGCTGTAAATCCAAGGAAATATATATTTATCACAGTTTAAGGTTTCCTGTATCTGAGTTTAAGGCTTTTGATTGCCTATAACAATTAACTGGCAGCTCCACTCACTGAAAGAAAAACAGACACACATTTCACAGAAACAGACTCCACTAAATTGCCGTTACGAATGCTTAAACGGGTTCTTAAATTTCACGGAAGACCATAAGATTTTCTCAGGGTACCAGCACACATCGGTTAAATCTGGGCCAATAACAGGAGAGAGTCTATCAGCACACTGGAGCCATGTTTTCTGTTAAAACCTCTGCTCTGAATTACTACTTAAAATGCCTGACAACTAAATTTGACATTAGTAATGTTTGGAGCAAATTCTTTTGCACTCAAGCATTTACAAATGTACCCTTAATGCAAGACAAATGTTGTTAACAAGACATCATGGGGATTTGGAGACAAATCAAATGCACACAGCTGATTGAATAATTGCAGCAGGGCCGATACTCAGGGGATAAAAAGGAGGGGGGCACATGCACAGACATCTTTTAAATAGCCCAGCAAAACACGCCATCACAACTAACAGGAAACAATCTTAAAACGTTGGCTAACATTCTGTAAAGGTTCTCTTAAAAGTTTCCAAAAACGTTTTTAGCAATAACGTTGGTAGAATGCTTATATGTATATTATATATCAAAACCGTTGTTCTAACGTAGTTAGTGGAATGTTTTAAAAACGTTGCGTATGTTTTATGAAAGATGTTACAGACAAAGAAAAATGTTTAAATGATGTTCCTATAACCAACGGTAATGTTGATACAGCATCTAAAAACTGGATAATTAAATGTTCCTAGAACTTTCAAAAAACGTTTAACAAATTTGTTACTCAGAAAACGTTCTTACAACCAAAAATTGTTGGAATGCTACACACACACAATAAACACTTAAAGGAACTTGAATGAATTAAATATATCAAATACAGGACCTGCAACAACAATTCTAACAATGTACCTTTGCATCCACGTGTTGGGAATAAAAATAGTAAAACAGACTTTAAAGTAAAAATAGACTTACAGGCAGGCAGCTGGATATTGCATTTCAAAGCAATGCAGTCAAGAAATGATTGCAGACTCTTGAGGGTTGTGAAATTAAAACATTGCTCCACTAATATCTTACTTCCCTTGATGCTAACGTTCAAATTTAAGGTTATCTAGAATGAAAGCTTAAACCAGAAACATCTGAGAGGTATTAAGGAGTGTGATGCAACGGTATGTCTTGGTAACAAAAGTATTTTCTTCCTATAACAAAATATAATGACTCCAAGCTGTGGTGCTCATTAATTGGCTATCAAAACATGCTCAAAAAAGGAAGCAGTGCACTCAATTTACAACTGGAAAAACTCTGGTAGGTTGAAATTAGAAAGTCTAAAATAAAGCTATTAATTTCCTCCCACAACAAGAGCAAAATGGTGCCACTAATGAATTTACGAGAGGCATTTCCTTCAAGTTCCCCCCCACTTTTCTTTTACAACAGTAAAAATGTGCACGCGAATGATGAGAGAGGGTGCATGAGAGTGCGCTATTAAAACAAAAGGATTTTTTGTGCAGGGCTAGCGTAGAAACATAGGGTTTTAGCTGAACTAGGATGAACTCTGTATTAGCGGCCCATAACAATTACACTGATTTCCTATGAGAAAACAGATAAACAGCAGTGAATTACCAATGTTTTGCTTTGTATTTTTGCCCCATCTGCATTTTCACCCACAAAGTAAGCAATAGCGAACCACTGTCTCAGCATTTGTCATCTGTGATTCGTCCCGGTTTAACGCCATTGGTGGAATTCAGTGGTGGGAATGCGCTGAACGATTTGACATTAAATCATCTTCATTTTTCTGCTTACAGATTTAATCTATTTACAGTTAACCAGTAAAACTATTTCTGAGGCAGAAGAGCTACGACTCACGTGTGCATTTGTTCATATCCCGAGTTCGGATGCCAAAATATCCAACGGGACAGGCGGCGAGGCAAACGCCAGTTTGACGGATGTCATTCCGCTCCAGTAGGATAAAGAGGCGGGGCCGACATTTCACACAGCCGTTGTACTCTGAGCAGTGCTCACAGCCAGTGGAGCAGTGCGGCGGTGCTTCAGTGCTTACTGTGGAGAAAGAGAAAGAGATGGAAGAGTGAGTTTGACAATAAATGTGTTCGTCAATCACTTTCTGGGTTTAACAATGAATGAAATCAGTACATGACAGATCTGTGTTCAACGCAATCTCCTGACTTCTCCTCATTCACAACACTAAGGGACCAGCAACCACCGGTTCTACAAACACTGGTGACACCCAACAACACAAACAACACAGTCCCAGTCAGAGACATCACATAGGTTGTCACCACCCAGGAAAAAGGGGGCAAAAAGATGTCACAGAACTGAAATCCTTTGCATTTATTAATTCAATGCGCCTTAGACCATGATCAAAATATCTATTTCATCAGTCCAGGCATTGCCTGGGAATCGAACCAGTGACCTCAGAGCTGCTAGCGCCAAGCTCTCCCATTTGACCTACGTGAACACAAAGCAGAGCTTCAACTTGAATTAGTGCTCATTACGTCCAGATGCCCCAAAAAACAAATGTATGATTAAATAAAATTACTCACAAAATCCAAAAAAAACCTCATTCATCCCCTGTGACCTTTCCTGACTTGCTTGCATAGTCCAGAAATTTCAGCCTGTGAGGCCAAGCAGAAACCAGCGATTACTGCGAAGGCATGTCAGAGTTCACATCCTGTTCCTGATCGGCTGAATGGAGTCAAAACTGCTTTACTAATGGGGTTGTGTATGTGTCAGTCACTAAATTGTGTGTGTGATCAGTTTATAACACTGATCAAAAAATAAAATCTTCTATTAAGTACAATACAGCACCTCTAATACACAGACTCAACACAGACCACTAACCTAAAATGGACAATAATGGACAATCCTTCTGCCTCTCTTAAATAAATGAACACACCCCTCAGCAGCAGCAACAACAAAACTGAAAGTAGCTTTATAGATGCCTTATATATATATATATATATATATATATATATACACCAATGCCTGTATATAAACATCTGTATAAAGGCATGATTGACGGGTTAACAGTGTGGTAGTAACAGGTACATCCAGCAACCTTCACGCAACGCTTCCACACGCACTATAAAAGCACAAAACAGCATCATCTTCATCATCAGATAGCATTACACTAACATTTACATTAAATAAAAAATTATAAATGTTATTTTAAAAATTCAAAAATTCAAAGCATGCAGTTTTTAAGAAATTTAATTTACTTATTGGTTGGTTCGTTTCATTTACTTAAAACTTTATTTAAATAATTGTACTGTTTACATAAACAATATAAAACAATTTGTATGTACCTAAAAAAGCTCTACTAACTTTACTTGCAGTGTATTTTTTTTGATAACTGACATAACGTTAACCAATGGCACTTTATTTGTTTCCTAGATATGTGAAGAAATAAAAAAGGTGGGGTGGGACAACTGCACTTGTTTACTTACACTATACTAGTCTAGGGAAAATACCAGTCTAGGGTACCATGCTTATAAAATTGTTGTTGTTCTTTTTCAGTTGGTGCACTGTTTCTATTGTTACTTCAATTGTAAGTCGCTTTGGATAAAAGCGTCTGCTAAATGCATAAATGTAAATGTAAGAAGTAGATATGTAGAGTAACCTGCAGTTTTATATTTCAAACAGAGATGGCGACAGAGAGCCAAGAGCTACATGTGGCCGTTTAAGCAAATGAATTCAGAATGTGCAGGAAATAAAAACAATCTTTCATCACCAAATTACATTAAGCCACACCAAATACTTTCCTGTTGCTCAAGAACTCTAAATATAATTTATGAGCTGAGAGTCTACAGTTTCCTTATAATGTAAAAGCATTCATTGTTTGCCTTAACTGATGTCACTAAACAGAAATTTAGAAGCACATTAGACCTTGTTCACATCCAGCTCTGGAGAGCTGCGTAACTTCTGCCTAGTTTCTGATGAATGGACAGCCGCCAGCTTACATAAATCTGTATATTTTAGGCTTGAAGCACAATACAGTCTATGAGAAAATGAGGAGCTGTGTACTGTTGCTCTCTGAAGGTTAAATATAACTAACTGAAGTGCAATGAAATCTTGTTATACACAAGAACTCTTATTATTGGTGTAACAAACCTATTGCAACTGCAGTGACATCATCACCTTAGATTTAATTTTGGATATTTCCAGAATTATTTTACCAACAAAGATTATTGCTTTGTTATATAAAGTTATTAAAACATTTACAAAATTTGTAATGCTTTTAAAATGCTCCCCTAACAACTTCAGGTTAATGTTTTTATATGATAAATAACATTAAAAAAACTCTACACTGAAAAATATTGTAAAAATATTAGTTACTAAAAAAGCTTTCGATAACTTCAAGAAAATGTTAGCCTACGTTCTAAAAATGTTCCCTGTTAGCTGGGAATGTGATACAATCTACGCCACACAGAATTAAAACTAAATCTTTCATGCAAAAAAATGTCCTGTCACAGCTGAGGAGCATCAATGTCATTTAACAATTAACTTGTGTTGATAATCACTTAAATATGAAGTGATATGCAGCTATATTAGGAATAAAAGGTGGGAAATATACAGTTCTGTGTAAAAGCCTTTGAGATATACAGATAGATGTATCTTTTACATAATTCCCAAATTTACACAAAGGTAATCGTGACTCAACATCAAAACATATGAAAGCTTATAAAAACCTGCCTCTGTTTTTCTTTTGCACCTTTGTGAGTGGACACAGGCTGAATCCCTCCTTTTTGGAGCGGAGATTGTTTTGGGCATTGCGCCACAGAACGGATATACAGAGCAGAATAACAATTTAGTAAAGTTTATAATATAAAACTAAACACTTAAGAAAAATGAAATATAGATGTTTTTGTGGGTTCGGTTTGGACAATTTTACAAAGAAAGAGAGAAATGAGAAAGACAGGAACATGCCAACCGGCACTAAACTTTGACAGCTGATAATTTTGTTGTGTAACAGCAGACATGTTTGCTTTCATTTTGTTGACAAACAGGGAAAAATAACTTTTAAGAGCCTCAGACTGGTTACAGTGAGATCATGAGGTCTTAACAGATTCAACAACTAACTGTTTATTCCTCCACAGATCACTTTACATTCTCACTAGCGCTGTGTTTTGATTTGTAGTGTCAGGCTGCCCTGCAGTGCCAAATTTGTAATTCTTAAACAATCTTTTTGTAAGATAACACGCAAATACATGAAACCTTTATGCAATAGATGCAAAATGTGTAAATAGTGGTGTTCAAATAAGGTTAAAACAATCAGTTCAATTTCACCCTTTTCAAGAACAAAAGGTTCTTTAAAGGTTCTTCAGAGCAATGCCTTAAAAGAACCATTTCTGGTTCCTCAAAGAACCATTAAGTCAAAGAGTCATAAAATAATAACTTTTCTTATCGTTTAAGTCTAAAGAACCCTTTCCCACTACACTGAAACATACAGTAAAGGTTCTACAGATTTGAAAGGTTCTTCATGGAACCCAACAGCCAAAATTGGTTGTTCTATGGCATCTTTCCTTGGAAGTGTTGCAGCAAAACCTGATCTGTATCCGCTTTGACGAGCCTCTATTGATTTTCTGTCCATTACCGATAACCTCCTCTAGAGGGAGTGATACACACCTTAAGACGTAACCGGTTCTCTTTCATCTCAGTTCTAAATAAAAAATACCTGAACTTCCAATAAAACAAATAAATAACGATCCAGAACTTATACGATTGCCAACAGTATCTGCAGCCCTAAATAATCTGCTCAGGTTGTTACTAAAATTCCTTGGAACCCAGGGCAAACTTTTTATGGGTTCCCCCTCTTCCCAGGTCTAATGGGTGGGCAGTGGAACATCAGTGTTCCCCTTTATGGAGCAGAATAATGGTCTCAGTAGCAGTACTGCTTCAATATTCACTCAATTTAATATGTATTGCACTATTATACTCTGAACCTACATCACTGCACAGACTACAAACGATTCAGAAACACATTCAACGTGCCGGTTACAACAAACAACTAACTAACTAGTCCATAAATGGAAAAGGTTCAATCAAAATGGCATAAAACAAAAGATTAGACCCGTTTTAAAGCATATATACAAAATGAAAGGTTTTTTTAGGTTATATGTAAATATTCAGGCATTAGACTTTAATGAGACTAATTTGGCCGTGCTTTGAAACATGACATCATGACCTTCAAATAAAAAAGTAACAACTAAACGCAGTCGGTACGTTCCAGAAAATCACACTAATATCCCTCCAAAACTGGCATGAAAGTTAAAAAAGATTAAAAACATTCCAAAGAAGTCTGGGAGGCTCTGAGACACATTGGAAAGGCAAATAACAGGGATAACAAATAAATTAACCACAATCTTTACTGCAGCAGTTTAAAGTTGCCGCTGTGTCTCGGGGACAGTGAGCGACAACACAGACAGGAAATGATGTCACAACATCAGAGAGTTTGTTACAGGGAGAGAGAGAACTTTAGAAGAACATGTGGTGACTCACTTCTTCTCTCACTTCTCTGTCTTCTTCCTTTGGAGACCTTGAGGTTATCACCGTGACCCATGGAGCTGAGGAACACCACTGTCAGCACCACCAGTCCCAAATGCATAGTCCCTGCCGCCCAGTCACGCTGGGTCCCACCAGCAGGCAGACAGATCACAGCTAAGGGGGCCCCTTACACGCTGTGGCAGGTGGATCGCGTGTGTTGCTGCTGAAGTTGACTACAGCCGACCGCAGCTCTCTTCACCAGAGGCCTCTGCTGCTGCAACAAGTCCAAACATGTCTGAGGAATAAACCGTAGCGCTGAAGATCATGGAGATGAGACTGATGAAGTTTGAGCGAGAAGATCTGGAGCAGAGAGGCGAGATCTTGCTGACAACACCAACCTTTAACCCATGAAGCCTGAAGAAACTCTGAAGAGAGACGCTTGCAGAAGCCGTGAGCAGGAGATCTTAATGTGAGTGAGAAACAGCCCAGGAGCATGTGTCTTATTAGGGATGCTGGGAGGAGGAGGGGGAGTGTCGAAAAATGAGAGAGATGGAGAGGTTCTGCACTCCTACGCGTGACAATGCATCTGTCAGTGCCAAGATCTGCTGCAGAGAGAGAGAGAGAGAGAGAGAGAGAGAGAGAGTAGAAGAAAGGGAGAGTGGAAGAAAGAAAGAGAGGGACAGAGAGAGACAGAGGGACAGAAGGAGAGGGAGAGAGAGAGAGAGGAGGGGTTTGGATATACAGAGGAGTGGGTGAACAGGGGAGAGAGGCACAATGAGACATGTATATAAAATGAGACTTTGTAAAATCTGCACATCAAAAAAAAAAATCCAGATATTTTGCCCGGGGGAAGAGGTGCAATTTTTTACGCTTCAAACACAATTTTTGTTCTTTCAAAACAAAATACATCAAAAAGTGATCCATACGTTTTGTGTAAACTATCATTTTTTTTGGAAACAAGGAGAAGCAGATGGACAAAAAAAAGTAGACTAATGTAACGCTTACATAACCAACACTGCTTCATCTCAATCACTGGTCTCTCTCAAAAGTTCAGGATTTCAGTGCTCAAAATTTGTTAAATTGATTCATGGGAGTGCGGTCTGGAATTGTAAATGTGGACACAATGGTTGGAGTAACAGAACCCGGAATTTTGTCAGTTTAAACCGCACATTCTTGCCATGCTTATTTTCTTCCTCGGTCAGACACATTCATGAGCCGGGAAGCAAAACAAAATGTTTTTGAGTTGTAATTCCACATTCAGATTGACAAGCTAAAACTAACCTTTTTTTTAGAACCGGTACTAAACCGGTTGTAACAAAAAAGGCCAAAGTAAAAGAAACCCCACAGTAACCTTTGGTCGATGCACTTCAATGTCTTGTTGAGAGAACTAACGAATGGAAAAAACATGTTTACACCAACTTTCAGAAAACAATGAGTAATGTCTCGCAGGCAGCAAAGGAAAAGATAGGGGTCACATTCATACTTCTCTCTAAGAAAGAGGGATATGTTTATATAATGATTCCTAATCACATTCCAACAGAAACGGATGAGCGTTCTGGATTTACGCAAGAGAGACATCATGATTGGATGCATCAGGAAAGCAGGGCCATATTTGGCCACAGGTCTCCTAGATCTTACATCAGTTTTTGACTGAAGGCATCGTTTGCTAATTCTTAGCATGCCAAAAAGTATTTTAAATGCCAACAAAAGTACAGCTATCCATATTTTATTTTATGTAACACAACATTCCTCAAATATAAAAAATTGGCTAGCGTGTAAACAGTCATTTTTGGTGACGACAGGCAAAAAGCAGTTGCTAAATAACATTGTTTGAATGTACTGAGAAAATATTGAAGCCATTGCTAAGTAATAATGTAAAACAATAACTGAACCAACAACCTACAGGATGTTTTTACCTCAGACTGGTTTGCACTTCACTCATCTTGCAAACTTGATTTGTTGGTTTTGATGGTGACAGGTGAGAATTAGGTTAGTGTGGCAGAATGATAAAGCAAAGTATAAAAGAGGGTTAATTCGTCCTAAAACATGGGATTGTTGGATTCATATAATGAAGCTGGGGGCCAGGGGCTGCCAAGCTACAAAAAAACAGAAAAGTACAATAAATACATCATAAAAGTCTATATAGCTCATATGCAACTGCTTAAGTCATATGTTAGCATTGACTGAAACGTTCTACTGCATTCACCAAATAGTCACTAAATTATCTTCTTTTCTCTTCTGAAAGACATTAAATAATAAGTGTTTTGATTTTGTCCAAACTGTTCCTTTAAGAAAACCACACACACAGACTCGGTGGCTGACCTGTTTCAGATAAATCAGAAATATTATTTCCTGTTTTTTCAGAAAGAAAACAAACTGAAACTGAAAGAAAAATAACCTTTATCTCCCTCATCAGCCATTAAATAAGATGAGCTCTCCATAACGTGAAGGAATAAGATGTTATCTTCAAAAAAAACTCTTCTCTCTTCACCAGAATTGCGCGTCCCCCTAAGGACATCTTCTCTACCCAAAGTTTATTTATCTTAGACAATGAATAATAGTCAAACGTCCTCCACACCTTCTCCGTATTTATTAAGCAGAGCCAAAACCTCCCAGTGCCTGCTGTTCTAAGCACTCATCAGCAAAATAAATTAGGAGAGATGTGTCAAACTTGACGCAGTGATATGCCATCGCCCTGGAACCAGAACGGGGATTTCTTCAGAATTATAAGATCCTGTTCAAATGTTTACATTTTCACAAGGGCCAAAATGGGTTCTTGTTTTGTAGAGTGAAATCTAAAAGGGAAAATATCTACAGATTCCAAATACATAAAAATGGACGTTTTTGCAGGTGAGGTGCAAAAAAATTTCAAGAAAGTTTCCTTGAAATACTTGTTTTTGTTTGGTTTAGATGATTCAATGTATAAAACTATCCTCTTTTCAACCTATAATGTTTTGCTTCCATTAAGTCTAATCTAAGCAAAGCTTTAATAAATTATGCTCTTGTTTTTCCAAATAAGCCCGAATTAGAGTGTGACATCCATCCGAGTTACCCGGATTTTTTTCAGCAGGTACGATGAAGGCCAACAGTCTAGTCTGCTTCACAGAACACGTTCTAGCAGTCGTATTACGCAGCAAGTTTGGGTAAAACCGTGTAAAAGGTCAGAGCAGTAAACAGGCCATAAACAGAGTCTGTAATAAAGCAGAGTTAAAGCAGAGTGGATGTCTGGACTGTTCTGGAACCACAAGCCAGACCCCCTGGAATCACACACTGCAGGAAGCCAGTTAAACCTTCAACATCCATCTCAAACAGCTTGTGATAAAAGCTTACGGACACGACTTGTCAAATCACACATGGTGATGCAGCAACAGAGAATTAGTGCTTGTGTTTAATAGATCAATAGGACATAAAGATTTTTTTGTATTGAGCAAAACATTAAAACACACTTTAGGCACACGGCTTTTGTAACATCAGCAACCGAGGACATTGATAAATCTGTTTACTGGCATCATGCGTGTAGCTGTCTAAATACACCTGTCCGTATTTCTACATTTGGACCAGCATCTCAAAAACATGACCGTCTGTTTTTAGTAGACTCCTGGTGCCGGATTACCTGAGTCTGGGCCAGGGACAGAATGAATGATGTCAAGAACCCTATGAACTGGACTTTCACAACTGGCAGGGCTGACACTCAGAGTTAGTTACCATCTCAATTAAATGTGCTGCCCAGCAGAACCCAGTTAAAGATTTAACTATATTTTAAACATCTTTCTTCCTATAAATCTTGAATTGATAAACCTTATATCACTATAATTCACTATAATAACCAGCATAAAAGAAGATGCGTTTGTCTTAATGGTGCTAAAAGATATCAATATATAATATATAAAACAATCAATAAAATAAGGGACTTCTCTTCAGCAAAAAAAGTATCAAATAATAGGAGTCACACTGAATTTCACTGAAATGAACTTGAAACATAATAAAAGTCATAATAAAAGGGGTTTAGCGTTTGTAGTAACTATCTTCTTACACTGGACAGGCTCATAGCCCATATTTCGATACACAATAAATGTTGCACACAGCAAAGTTGACTTTATAACCTACCTACTCGTACCGCAATGAACTGAGCTCGACGCTTTTAATGTCTTTTACACAAACGCTGATGCGCCGCCGATTATCTGCTGCGATTATTACGGGACAAGCGCTTCTAAATTTGCTTTGACTTCTGTTTAAACATCATGACAGTGGAAAGGAGAAAATAAACGTGACTTTTAAATAGAAAATCTCAAAGATAAATCCCCTAATTCCTCTGCACTGCTTTTAATGGAGCTGACAGAGGCCTGGTTTATTTTGCGGTACCCTGGCGTAATACCGAAGCAAGTCCCACATAAATCCGGTTTAAAACGCCGAACCGCATCCAGCTCATTGCCGACAGCTGCACCTCGGGAAGTTTGCATCTAACTCCATCTGGATCCGCCCCGGTTTGCTGAGGCTTCCGCTGGATCCGCCCCCAAACCCGCGGCCACTGAGAGACGAAAAACACGTGATGGATTCAGGCTGGATTTGGTTTGTTTATATTTTTGACAACAAACAAACAAATATAATAACGCATGCAAATAATCTGTCCATCATCTGTCAGCGCAGACATGACAAAAAGTGATGTTTCCACATCCAATAAATAATGACCAACCTTATGTGTGGTTTTATACATTAGTATAGTATTGATTTAGGTACATTTAATTGAATGCATTGACATTTATTTATTTGGCAGACTTAAATTTACTGAGGTATGAGATATCAACCTTATAATAATAAAATATTTTGGTGCAAACGCCTGTTACACTGATAAAAATGTTCAGAAACATTACTGCAAGATTTTTAACATACGGTATATAACAAATATGTGCTATTATTGGTGGCAATTGATGATGGTTCTGTGCCCAGGATCATTCTGAACAGTATTTGGAGCAACATAATCATTAAACGACATAATCACAATATTATAAGACTGACATTATACATTTAAATCATTTAGCAAATCAGGGAAAACTTACCTGCCAGTTACCTGTTAGCCTACATGTGCTTCCAATAGGAAAGTCACGCTAAAATCAGACTGTCAGACGGAGAAGATAACTGATGTCCCAAGTGCCATAACATATTTAGCTGTTTCAATATCTGAATTTCATGGACAAAATCAGTTTAAAGTCAATAACGAACTACTGAACTAGTTGATAAACTATAATGATAAATAATGATAACAATGTCTGTTTTAATACACTTTTATTTGAACACCATGGTCCCCTGGTCAGCATTACCTGTATTTGTGTGATGTAGGATGTAATAAGCAAAGTTTATTAAACCACCACCAACCCCACAACCTCATATCACAACGATCTTGACATCAACTACATAACCTACAGATTTCCCTCATCGTTCCAACTCTAGTATTCCCTCACTAATCCTTGCATTGCTTGTCTGTTGTTAACACAAGTTAAGAGTGCGTGCCTTTGTCTAATAAAGAGCAGGAGAGCTTTCTTATGAGTTTTGGCTCAGCTACCAATAAAAGAAAATATGTATTGTTTACACCAGAATTGGCCTCATATAAACCAATCTTGCATGACATGGAATCATACAAAAAGTTTTTCCTACTTCAGGGAAGGAGGTTTTATCAAAAGTTTCCATTGGAAAACCAAAGTTAGCCCACAGCTTTCCTCCTGTCTTGCAGTCTGTGAGTTTAAACAAGGATTAGGTGCTGCCACTTACATTTTTGGGGTAAGTCATTGGGAGTCATTTCCTGTCTGTTTAGAGTTAGCGATACCAAGAGGGATTAGCATATAAAGCGAAGAATTTAAAATGAGCTTTTCTGGGTATTTGTAAACATTTTATAATGTATATATTTTTGTTCCTCAATAATTTTGCAGGGTTGAGCAAAAGGTATTTGCTAAAGGTCCTTTTTCTATCATAATATCATTTTAAAATCTATAGTTCTATATAAACATTTTCTATAATGTTCTTTTAAACTAAATAGGCAGGAAGAATAAAAGACCAGGCCTGCATGTGGTGTCAGACTATATTTTAAACATTGTTCTCAAATATCCATCTCATTATTCTGATCCCAATATAGTTAATTGAAATCAGATATTAGCATAATCTAATATAAATGTAAACACAAACCCCCACTTAACTGTAAATGCATTGTATGATGCAATCTGAAATAAATGTTCATTTTCAATAAATGATCATACACACACACACACACACACACACACACATACTGTATGAAGTTAACTTTAAACATAAGGCAGTTTCCATTTCCCCCCAATCCAACAGGGAACCATAAAGGCATCAGTTCTTTGAGGTTCCTCTGAGCAGATACCCTTGCAAACCAGCATGTCTAAGGTTCTCAGTCTCTGCTGGCTTTTTGTCTACAATCTGCTAACACTATTATCATAAAAGTCAGCAAACACCTACCACACAACACAGAACATGATCCCTCTTATCTAATTTGCCACTCAAAGCAAATCTAAGTGCAACTAAAGGTTGAATAAGTTGAACTTATATTTCACACACTGAATAAAAATACAGATTGAGCTTTGACACGCTACAGTTTTGTCTCTGATTAAATAAGCTTGCTGAGAGAATCGCACAATAAATACGCTGCTCAGCCCTCCGCTATTTAATCCTCCTGCAGTATTTGTGTTTTATGATATAATGTTGAGGATAACTCATGTTAACATTGGCTAAGGGATTTCTTGTGGTCAATGGCTGAACATTCAATATATAACGCTCTTTATTGTGTTAAGTACGCTTTTGTCCTGATATGGGCAGAGCTCTGCGCCTGATTAATCTTTCCTGAAACTGTTGTAATTTTTGTGCTCTGAATTGCTTAAGCGGTTTATCTTTGAAGCTGATCTTTTAGCCTTTGTTCTCAAGGCGAGTTGAAAAGCCTCAAGTATAGGTCCCATTGATCTTCTTAGAAACATACTCAGAGGTAGCTGTGATTTACACTGTTTTTAAAAGTATCAGATGAACAGCATCTGTTTCTCTTCACTGGCGCTTTATAAAGAAACGCACAGCAATGACTCCTGTGGACATCATCAGATGAAGGACCTCTATTGTCTGTGTCCTTTTCTCACCCATCGTACTGTATCTCTAAGCCTGTAGAAATTAATAAACTGTTATTGGCATAATCCACTCCCCAGGATTTTAATCCGACACTGGCTTGAAAAGCAGGAATCCCAATATTACAGAATAGAAAGGAAAGCTATGGTGGCCTCTTTCTCATACAGAAGAGCATAATAACGGTCTTTGAAGAACGTTGAAGATCTCACAGTGGACAGGAGAAATAAAACAGCGTCGCATCTCAGGAGACGGTGGGAAACGGGCTTCCTGGTGTAATGGGCTTATTTAGAGAAATAAAGCCTTTTTAAGACCACAAGATTTGCAAAAGTACTTTTTTAATCTGACCATTTATGCATTTGGAAGATGCTTCTATCCAAAGTGACCTCCAGTGCTTTCACCTTTTGATCAGTATGTACTCGAACCCGCAACCTCTTAACTGCTAACACAATCTTCTACCATTTCATATATCATTCATTCAATTCAATACTCTTGCAAAAGTCAAAGGTTATTAATTAGTGCTAATGATGATAGTCTAATGCAAGAGGTTGTGGGTTCGAGAGTACAAATATTAATTAGTGCAGTAAGTCAATTCTGTCTTGTAACGTATTGACGAGCAATTTTAAACCGCACATCCAGCCCTCAGACGAGATTTATGACCTGCGGTTTTCACTTGGAAAGGAGTTGGGAAGTTTATGGCCAGGCGTCGGACACCCCTTCTTCTTAAAAGACAGAGAGAACTCTGAAACAGCCAAAGTAATTATCATGTGGCTGAGACGATTTTTCATTCTCTTAAATAAATGAACTGGCTACACTGAATGATTTAGACCTGACCGTGTTGTTATCTTACTCTGATTTTGTAACACTGCATGTCAACGAGCCACAATATGAGATGGAGGATGGAAGTTATATTTCATTTGGTGCATTACAGAAATCTTTCTTGTTTCTTTAGATATGTATTTTGAACCGTTTTGTCAAGTTCACACAAGTGTCCTTGTCTTGTTTCTTTAAAACACCGCTTCAGTTTAATATTTTACATTTATTCATGGCAGATGTTTTAATCCAAAGCAATTTATAATGAATTCAAACTATGCACTTTAATCAGCACTTGTGTTCCTTGGGATCAAACCCACAACCTTTGCGCTGCTAACGCAATGCTCTACCAGTTGAGCTACTGGAACACAACATTTTATCTATTTACTTATATGCATTTGACTGTAACATAAAGTGAGATTTAGCTACAAGAACTCATCTAATTTCATTTTGTATTTGTCACTTATCTGATGTTGAGCTGCTGAGCTTGAAAAATCTTACAACCATTTAAAACTGTGGTTCCCACGGATCTAATGCAATGACATTTATTCTGTTTTAAGAGTGGCTTCGGTGTCCAAACACGATTTGAGGCAAGTGTGAACTCAATTAACATCTTAATACGTTATTTACTCTAGACATGCAAACCCAACAAAACCATTTGTTGCAAACGCAACCTCACGGCCTATTTTGTTGCAGTAAACCCAAATTGCGTTGTTAACCTGCGGTGCAGATATCAGCAGGATTCTTCACACTTTCCATCCCAAATCAAAAAGCGTTCCCATCTCCCACCATCATCGCTATTAAATGTTAAAGTTAAACATCCATAAACAGTGTTCTTGGACATTGAATTTTACTAGCTTTGCTGTGATCGTTAATTAAATTTACAGCTCAGTTCTCAAATTCGGTGATTGCAGAAGCCTCCAGCTGTATTCGGTCTCCGGGGGTCTTCAGAAATGTACCGCTGCAACGTTTTTGAGCAAAGAACGGTGGAGAGGTTGAAGCAGGAAAGGCAAAGATAAAGAAGCCAATGAGGTGGACCTTAACCTACAATGCGATGAGACGAGTTGGAACGCAGTTAAAAGACGTATTTACTCAATCGCCATGACTGTGGTCCTTCTCCAAATAGGAGTGCCACATATCACCCCAACCTGCCAAAAACATCCTCATGGGAGCAGTTAAAGTGAGCCAGACGGTCTTCGCAGTGTCAGATATAAGACGCTTGTGCATGCAAATATTATAAAATAGACTTTATTAAGGCAATAATTTTTGCAGAAGTCTATCAGCCAGTGGTAGTTAAGGCTGTTGTACTACCTCCAGGGCCAGACTGCAGAATGGCCGGTTTAACTGGAGACTTGGGAATTAATGATGTTTAATGATAGGTTTATGACTCCAACATCAGACTGTTCGAAACGGCGGGATGTGAACGTCAAAATAAAACATGTACATGTTCTTCAAATCCATCAAAGCTTTAAAAAAAGAGAATAAAAACATTATAACAGTTCACTGTCCAAAAAGAAGAAACAGAGAATAAATGGGCCAGAGTATAATGAAATAAACCACAATGCTGTGCTGTCGCTGGTTAATGACTTAAACATTTACTGGTGCCTCCATAAAAAGAGAAAATCATGACATTTTTGCAACGTTGTGATGAATGAAGATATGAGATTAAATTACCTTTATTTGTAACTTGTAGCACTGAGCCATGAACTTATTACGGGGTCATTTCTCCTGTAACAATCTGTTTGGGGTTAAGTACCTTACACAATAACACTTAACTAATGGCTCATCTAAAGCAGATTTATCACCCAGCTAACAGGAATGTTCTCAGAACGTTGGGTAAGATTCTGTTAAACATTATGAAAAACATATTGATCGTTTTGCAGTCACATTGCAGGAACATTAGTAAAATGTTTTTTTAATGTTACATACTGTATATCAAAAACATAATTCTTAGGTTGTTAGTGAAATGTTTTACAACTGTTACAGTGCACAGCGTTTGAATAACGTTCTTTTAACCAAGCTTAAAAAAATAAACTTTCATGAAACATTACAAATAACATTTTTAGCATTTTGTTAGCTTTTGTGGACACCTCTTAAAATTTAATACAGAAAATGTTTGGGTCGCTTTGGCAATGAGTTGCTTGGTGTACACAACCAACATGCGAATATAAATCTATACAGTTGTATGCAAACAAATTAAGAAGACAAGCTCTCAACAATCTTTTACAAACTCAACCTAAAAATCCTCAGTCTTTTTATGAGGATATTCGGCGCTGTTAGTAATTGCTCTCTGTCATCACTGTTTCTTCTAAAAGCTTGTCTCATCCATCCATTAAGCTACATGTCACTAACAAACCGTGAACTGAAACTTCTGTTCTCCTTGGCAAATGCATGTCTCGTGTTTTCTGTCGTGTTTGTGAAGCGCTCTGCATATGGTAGTCATTGATATACACTTTCTGCGCATGTGTTACCGATGAAAGATGCAATCATTTATATTATAAGCAGGCATTAATTTGTTTGGATTTCTTTTTCTCGCCATCTTCACATGGGATCTTTTCATCGCTGTAATAAATCAGACCAAACAAACCACAATGATGACAAAAATGCAATAAACATAGGAATTCCATTTTCATACATTTATCCGTTTACATTTACCATGAAATCTGGTCTGTGTGTGTAGTTTACTTGTGGTGTTAGAGGGTTGATCTATAAAACAGCTGTTTCCTACATGTGCATGTGTGTAAAAACTTTATGAATATGTATATAATACTGTGTTACTTTTTATTAGAATTTATTTATTTAGCTTGAGGCAGAAAAATGCAGTTTGTTAATTTATTCATTTGGCAGACATCTAACATCAACTTACAGTGTTTTAAGGTACATTTTATCAGTACATGGAGTTGAACCCACAACCTTTGCACTGCTAACAAAAAGCTCCAGTTAAACTGCAGGAAAAGGAATCATTTTAACACTAAAACATAGTATTTGTAATACAGATTATTAATATTAATAAAGCACACACCTTATTTAAACTTTAAAGGACTTTAAATAATCTTTAACTATCTTACAAAAGTATCATTCAGGTCATACACAATAATGAAAAAATTTACAACCCTTCTCTCTATTCCAACCTAGAAAACAACAATGCCAACAGCGTGAAGTTCGTATCAGAGACATGCAGTCTGAAGTTCAATTCAAATCAGCTCTGAAGTAAAAGCAAAGCTCCAGACATCACACAGGCCGGCAGCAGGAGTCTGCCCTGATCCCACAGCCTCTTATTCTCAACATTCCATCTGAGATGATGGGAATTCTGACGGATGAGAATTCTGACTGATTTCTGCACACTTTGGCTGAAAGGCAGGAGGGTATAAACGGGGTGCGATTCGGACCCCTTTAATCCCTCCATAGATCATACATTGTCTGCCACGGGGTTTGTCCCTCACTGGAGGTCTGTTAATTCCCCCCAAATATAAAATGAATATCATTTAATGGTGAAGAGTGTGACTCATGAGCGCTGCTTAGCGATGCTAGCAATGGAAATAAAATCTATCTGCAACTTTGAAATCACTTTATTTTTTGGCAAGATGTGCTTGCTTAGCATTATTTGTCTGTACAAATTTAAACAATCCTTTTAAAGTAGCGAGACATTTACACATGCCTATAACAAAATGCTGCAAGCTGACACAGACAATTGATATGCAATTAATGTTAGATCTTATCATAAACTAGGTTATACTATACTTACTTCATGAATTATATATATGCATATCTCTAAATGTATATTTACAGTACATATAGCATAGTATATACAAGCAAATACATATTGTATATTAAATGTGTGGTACTTACAGTTCAGAGCAGTGAAACTGTAATGAATGAATCAGTTCAAGCAGACAACAACAGTTTTTCTTGTAAATTTGTCTTACTGCTCAAAAATTCATCCAAACTGAAGCGAATAAAATCTCACTGCCATGCAAATAAATGTATGTGGAACTCAAGAATGTTATGGGAAGTATTTTCTTTGAAACTCTTCCCATTGTTTCAAGCTGAGGATTGATCATGCTGAAACATTGTGCCCAGAACGCCCCACTGCCAACATGTGCTTGCCATATTGGAACTCGTATGACCAGGCAAAACCACCAGTGGCAACTTACTTAGTTCACTTACCAGCACTTAGCTGCCTCACCTCAGCCGGTGATGTGTCCTTCTCAGCCTTCAGCCAATCAGACGGAAGCTTTTCTACCACCATGATTCGTTGAGTGTTACGTTAACTGTATGGAACGTCAAAGACACATAGCAAAGCCACAATATAGTAAAGCACAAGCAGAAATAGACACAATAAGAACATAAATATATATTTTAAAAAATTATATGTATATGTTCCTGTAGCTCAATTGGTAGAACTTTGGTTGTGGGTTCGATCTCAGGAAACACAAGGCCTGATTAAAAAATGTATACAATTTGTAAAATTGAATTAATTGTAAGCCGCTTTGGATAAAAACGTCTGTCAAATGAATAAATGTAAATGTAATACATAAATATACACACACACACACACATATATATATATAGGTCTGCACTGTATATAGATATATCACAAGATTTTTATGCATAAGAATTAAAGGTTGTAAACTTCACCTATTTTGTCAAATTGTATACAAGACCTTAGCTTATCCTTAAAGTCCCTCCCATACAGATAATTTGTGGTAGATCATAGCTCAAGCTAAACGTTCAGGTGTACTAAACTCCAGCATTCACTGTCTGGAACTAGATGGATAGCTATTTTTGCAGATTGTCTGAACTATGAGCTTTGGCAGAGATCAGCCACTTTCATGCCAAACAGTATGAAATCTGTCTTTCACACCCGTCACTACAGAGCTTTTAACCTCGTAAAACTTATATCACGGGAAATGCTCCTGCATCTTGGTGATCTGCGTGTTACGTTTTTACCAAAGCGGTCGACAGCCAGGAAACAACTTTATCAAAAACTTTGCTGTAATAAAGAACAAAAAACAACACACTTCAAACACACAGTGATTTACTCTCTTAGATGCAAAAGAATTGTACTTGGGTATGAGTCATTGCAGCTGATGTGGGAACGCTCCCAGAACATTGGCTAACGTTCTCCACAAGTTGTCTCAAAGTTATATAAAGCATTCTTGCAATAAGATGAGTAGAACATATTTTTAACATTGCGTATCGTATATCAAAAGCGTTATTCTTAAGTGGTTAATGTTAACAACATCACAGGAAAAACATTTTTGATAATGGAAATGTTAGGGTAACGTTCCTACAACCTAAAATTGGTAGGTGGGTTAGGGATGGGAATCAAAAGATTTAAGATTGCTTTTAGAAACTTTTAACTCCTTTATATGGGATGTTTAATGAGGAGCGCAGGGTCATTTTTTCATAAATTAGATTTAATCTATCATGATCTACTTTCCATTTCATAAACTGTTCAACATTGTCTCTCAGGGGACAGTAAAAATATCACGTGTGCTACTCACAGACAATTTAAAACATGTGCGAATTAAGTGCTCTTAAATTTCAAAAGATAAACATGAAACACTCTGGAGTTTAATCATATATCAGTGTAAACGTATCAAACTATCTTTCAGATTGTGATCTGAAACATTTAAATTGAATTAGACTACATTTTATTTTGCTGAATCTGGGGCCAAAGTGATTCTAAAGTATTCCAGCCTTACAAAGTGTTTGGAAATGTTTAGCTTTTAAGAAAATGCAAGTTTCAGAGTAATAGATACGACCTGCCCTTGTAGCTAATAGGCTGTCTGATTCCATAAACATTTTCATGTCATTATGGCAGGAAAATATTTTGTAAATGCATTAAAAAATGATTAAAGGTGCGTAGTTTTTCATTTAATATACTTCAATCTTTTACCACCTAACATGTAGATATAAGACATGCAAGACGTTATGAAAGTATACAAAAAGTACTACTGAATAAGACTTAATCCTAAATTAATTGTTGTACCCAAAAATAAAAAAAGGTCATTTACTCACCCTGGTATCAATCCAAACACACAATGGTGACCTCAATGAAACTGAATGAACGTTCTTTTGTGTTCTGTGAAAAAAATAAAACACACATTTTGAGCAACATGGGGGTATGTTGACACTATTAGGTGAACAGTCCCTTTAAATGTGTTCTAGCACAAAAATGCATATAATTAATTATACAAAAAAGGTTCTCAAAAGGTTCTTCACAGCAATGCCAAAAATAACCATTTTTGGCTCCCCACAGAACCATTCAGTCAAAGGTTCTTAAAAGAATCATTTCATTCTGTTCTTTCATAGTTTAAAGAACTTTCACTATAAAGAACCATTTATGAAACGGAAAGGTTCTGCAGATCTTAAAGGTTCTATATGGAACCATAAATCCAAAATGGTTCTTCTATAGCATTTTATAAAAATGTACTTAATTTTCTCTCTCTTTATGGTAATTCAAGCATCGGGCCCTTTTTGTTCACCCTGTTCTGGTCTCCATGCAGCTACACCGACTCCTTACAGAGTCCTAACAAGCAGAACAATTTATGTTCTATGGTATGAGGTCTTCAGAGTATGTGCCCTCATTTCACCGCTAGTACTCAGAGACACAGAGGCAGTCTGAGGTGAACTAAGACCCTGAAACTGAAGCTATAAAGCTGAGGAACTGCCTGGCTTTTACGCAAAATCATGATCTATTCTTGTTGGTGGAGCATAAAACAATAGCTAAGGTTACCGGGTGCCAACCTGATCAAGGCATAGACAACAATCCAGTATCAGTGAGAGTCCATTGATCATAAACGGAGACACGCAAAGGGGTGGTGACCTAACAAGTTGGAAACTCCAGAAATTCTTCTAAAGATTCTTTGTTTCTGCAGTACAAAAAAAGCACGATTTTTCAGTCTACCTGAACAAAGGCAGGGCTCCAAAAGTATGTTTTATGAGTTTATTTATTTTACCACATGTTCAGCCATATCTTCCTTCCAAGATAACAATAAAATACACAAAAAAGCACATTTTAACCAACTCTACAGTACTGCCAAAATCTAAACAGAATTGTTGCTTACGTTCATTTGTCTAAACCCCAACAAAATTTTTCATACGATTACAAGTTCTTATCAATGCTTCCCTGTAAGAATGATCAAAAACCTGTCAAAAGACACATTTCATATTGCCAGTAAACCATTTTTGTCTGTTTGCACCTCATCTCGAATAGATTAGATTAATCCACGGAGCAAACGCAAAGGTTACCTGGACACCCATTCAAGCACGGCCCTATGAAACCCTGATCACACAGAGCCGTCTCTGGTTTCTTTCATGGGATTATGCTAAGAGTATTTACGCTTTTAGGGCTGTCAGCCAAGCTAACAGGGAACATTCTCAGAACGTTGTCTAACATTCTCTAAAAGTTCCCTGCAACTGTTACTGTCTTGCAGTTACATCAGTAGAACTTTTTATAGTGTTATAAAATATATTACATTAACAAAATATGTAAATAAAACCAATATACTTTTAAATCTGCTGTCAATCTATATAAATAAAATGCTTGCAATCTATTCACAAAAGACAGGATTTAACTGGTTTTAAATGAAGAGACGTGTAGACGTGTCTGTATTTAAAAGAGCTGATTCAGATGTCTGGATCACTGTGGTGGAGCAATATTGTCCAGTTCCAGTGAAGTATGCCAGATCGCAGTATTCCACATTCCAGGCAACCGAGCCCCCAAAACCAGCCCAAATCGGGAACTGTGCCGTCCAAATTTCACTCAGCACAGATTGTTCTCGGCATGTTTACCTGATTAGTATATGTAGATAAACAGAGCTATCAGCAGACAAAGTTCACTTTTAATGAATTTAAAGTTTTTTTAGGCACTTTGGGATCTGCGTGCTGCGCGGATTTGACTGTCAAAAGTATTTTAGAGCAATTATATTGAAGGGATCCACAGCCAGACCATAGTGTTCCTGGCTCTCAATCTCTCACAAGATGATGGCCAGCTGAGCTAATGTAGGCGACATGCAGTGGTCTCAGATGTGAAGCTTCCAGAAAGATTTACGTCTCGCTCCACAGACACTACCAACCACCGTGTAGCCCGTTTTCAAATGAAGCGTGAACAGGAAATTTCAGAACGATCGATACTTTCTGAAATCTTGAAACTTAATCTTCACAGAAAATGCTTCATAAAGGGATTTAATCAATGCCTACATCTCTAAAAAATAATTTATTTGATTTTTTTAGTCAAATATAGGCAAGAACTATATTTAATTTTGCCAAATAAAGCACATCTCTTATGTTCCCACTAATTTTCTTCTTAGTAGAGTATATCATGTTTCCACCGGTTTGGACAAAATCAAAGAAACAAGGAATTTTGGGGTAATATTTCCTAAATGTGTTTTTCTTGGAATGGTCTGTACTGCAATCACGGAGTTAAATTTAATGCTTCCAAATGTGTAGTTATGAAAACAATAAAATCTTTCTCACAAGCCCACAAGAATCTCCGTGAAGTGTAACGATGTACAAAGTCGTAACAATTTACGATAAGTAATTTATTACAGGAATATTTTGATCACTGATAAACTTAAACACAATAAAGTGACAGATAAATGCATACATTTAAATTCTGGTGAACAGCAATCAAAACACAACAAACACTTTTGCCGTCTTTAACGGACCAGTCAAATACTTTGCCTGCACTTAATAAAATTAACAATTCTATATGTGACTTCCTTTGACAGATTTTAAGACAGCATGCTCCAATAATTCATTATGTTCACTTTTACCCAGAACAACTTACAAAGAGAGCATTAAACATTTTGTCCTAAGAACCAACAAGCAAAGTCTACAACGCTACATTTCTTACATACATGGAAGCATTGCATAAATACTCTATGAATACCTGCATGATCACTACTGTAAACTACTAAGAAATCCATTAAATTCTTATCTGTAAATATGACCAAAACTGTCCCTTCACAAGTTATGCAGTTACGATCCATATGACTTTTTTCACTTCAGTTTTTGCTCACTGATTGAACTCTTTCTCCTCCACAGAATATCAAGCAGATCTATTTTCCAAAACAATGTTTATTGGCCCAAAGAGATACATTAAATTCAAAGTTTCCTTGTCCCTCCCAGCATCTACAAGCTCTATGTATTACCCAATAAATCTGTGACAAATCATTTCTTAATCATGTATTTATTGTTATTATTTTTTTAATGCCTCTCCACAGATGTTTTGGAACTGATGAAGGTGTTAATCAATGGAAAAGCTTTATTTCTCGCTCCGTCCTGCCAGTATCAACTCTTGTGTTTTTTACATTATGAGGCTAACGAGTTCATAGGTATAAAATAAACATGGTGTTGAGAAATACTTATATAATCTCTGATTTAATGTTTTGCTATAAGAACCTGCAAACAGACAGTTTTTAATGCTATACAATTATTGTAAACTGGTTAAAAAATTCAACATTTTTTTACCTTACGAATGCAATTAACTTAGTCTTTCACCTCTGTTTGTATCAGACGTTTTAGCTGTTCTAAAGCCCATCAAACCAGTTAGGCGATCACGTTGCTGATAAAGAAAAACATATATCAGGCAATTTTTACTCTGTCAACAACACTCAATAAATGTTGACCAACAAGTATTGAAAATTACTTACAGACAGATCATAACAGACAGATCATAACATGTTCTATGCATTATCTTTTCAGAAACTGCGCTTGCTCAATTTCAATGCTAGCATGTTCACATCACACTGCGATGTTAATAATAATGAATGCAGGAAAACCAATGCATATGTCATGATGTAAATTTAAAACAACGTACTTGATTTATCAACAGCAGGCTTGCACTGAAGCTGTCAGCATAAGGAAAAAGCACAAATACATCTGGTTACTGGACATATTTGACTTGTTAGGACTGGAGAGGCTGTTGAAAACATATTCCAAAATAAACATTTTTTGTATGTTAAGCATTTTTTCACTGTTTGAAGCAGGAGCAGATGTATGACCCAACTGATGAATTGAAACCATCTGAAACACTTACAATCTTGCTCCATAAATATACCTTTCAACATGTTTAGTGTGAGAATTAAAAAAAGAGAAACACAATGAAAAGATGCAACCAGCTTTCGTCTCATCATCCCAACATCTACAGTGGTCAGCAAACATTGCAACGGACTCAGTCTTATTATTCCTAAATCTTAAATAATCATTAAAAATATCTTTACAAACTTCAAAGGTTGCATATACAAAACATCTTAATGATTGAACTTTAGCTTGACAGATTTTTCAAATAACATAAAAATCTGGATATCACCTGTCCGCACTAGGCTTTCTTTAAATGTCCATCTCACACATTAAAGATAACATCACAACATTGTGATGTTAGCACTAGATTGTTGGGTTAGGACTAGATTGCTGGGTTGGCACTAGATTGCTGGGTTGGCACTAGATTGGTTCAGTTTCACACTATATTCAAAGTTAAAAATCATGTAAAAATAAGATACTATCCACTTGCTTTTGTAAATATTTTAGTGTGTTAATTTAGGAGCGTATTTGGCAGGTGTAAAAATGTGCCACTTTTGGGTTAGCCTAATGTTCACTTTATGATCTTATTTATGCTAAACAGGGTAAATAGTTTCCAGAACAGCGTTTGACCGCCCTTTATTTAGCTTGTTAACATGTTATGTTTGGAGTTTTGGCTTTCCAAAAGGAAGCAGACTATTTCCTAAGGGAATATCTAGTTTGCACAGCGCTAAACCTTTAGTTAATGTCAAAACAGTGAGTAATCTCTGACCTTAAACATGCGCTCTGGGTACTGGAAATGTGAACATGATCCTAATGAGTCTGTCACTTTGTAGTAAACATCATGCATTAAAAATGTAATTTCTTTCTAAATGAGACAAGAAGCAAAACCTCTTCCCAGGAAACAGGGAATGTTCTTAGAACGCTGGCTTACATTCTTAAAACTTTTTCTTTAAACTTTTACCAAAACTTCTTGTAACATTAGTAGAACGTTTTTAACACTGTATGTCAAATATACAGTAGAAACATTACAGCTTTTTAATAAGTGTAACATTCTTACATC
The DNA here is from genome assembly GCA_036877545.1 of Yasuhikotakia modesta. Lineage (NCBI taxonomy): Eukaryota > Metazoa > Chordata > Actinopteri > Cypriniformes > Botiidae > Yasuhikotakia > Yasuhikotakia modesta. Next base: position 29,551 of record JBAJNP010000940.1, on the reverse strand, counting down.
CAAACAATAATGTTAATACAATGTTAAAAAACTGGACGCTCTGAATGATTATGAAACTTTGAAAATAACATTTTCATGTTTTTGTTACCTAATGGAAAGTTAGGAGAAAGTTCTTACAAACGTGTTAAATGCGTTATAAACAGGAAATGGAAAGTAACAATAATGCACAAATGTTTCCTATGAGATATGACACAACATGCTTGTATCACGATCAGTGAACTTTACGTTTTCATCTTCATCCTAAATGCTATATTTCTGTTATTGTAAAGTAAAAGTTCAGCTAAAACGAACATTGTTATTTACTTACCCTTGTGTTGAGCCAAACACCTTTTGGAGAGCAACCAAGGTGACTTTTAAAAAAATATCCTGGCCAGTTATTTCCACATAATGAAAGCAAATGAGGACTGGGCCTGTCAAACAATAAAGAAAATTAAATTAACCATATAAAACAATTTGTTCCGCAATTACACCAAGGCCACGAATATGGCAAATGGACTGTTTACAGACTTTTAATGTAATAGGGGCATAAAGTTTCCATTGCGGGAAACAATGTCACGTGATCTTCGATCACTGCAAAGCAAACGCTGCTTAAAAGTAAAGCTCTGCTAGTTCATCTGCTTTCCTGTGAGGTAAGGGAAAGTTTTTCCATTCTAACATCATTGAGGAAAGAGACAAGCATTAAAAAGGTAGATTTAAAATGCATAAAATCATACCGCTTCCTTTGTTTTAAATACAAGCCTATTCACGACGACACGAACGCATGCGCGTGGCGTCACCGGCTGCGGGTGGGACCGCGTCCAATCTGCGCTGGTTTACTTTTAAGGGTCAGTTTCATTAAGTGAGCATCGCTGTGTCCTGCTCACCCGACGGGCAGACAGCGCAAAAATCTGTTTGCATTCACCACACGATCCCCTCACTGTTAACTTTAATCCACAGTCACGTCTTTGCGCTTTTAACGCATGTTTTCAGCTTTTGAGACGCATCCTGTCACAGTAACAAGCGCAAAACCCGAAGTCAGATTAGATGCACAAAATGCATGCATCATAGCTCAACATAGCTCAAGCTTCTTAACAGGTGTTTTCCAAAGCTACTTTTAAATAAATAAACATGCACTGTTATGCTGGTACATTTGCATCTGATAACAGTCAATAGCATATGTATATATTTCACTTTATGGTGCAGGATTATAAATTATGCACATATTTATTTAAATGCACATGTGCACATACATGCCCTGCGGCCTGCCAACGTGTGTATGTAAACAAATGGACTTTACAAATGGAAAACAGCACAGCAGACACGTTATATGATGAAAAGGCCTTGACTTGATGATATTAAGGTTGAGTGATGGCCTGAGAGCTTGTATTCTGGAGTTATGTCTGCCTGAATTGAGCTCTAAGTACCAGATGCTCTCAGAACGCGCATTCCTGTGGCAGGAGCGCGCAAAGTTCACACGTCGTGTCAGATCGTTCAATTTAAATATTTTGCCGTGTTTAAAGTGCTTCTTAATTTTTCTTCGTCGTTCTCACCTGATGTCTTCCAGATGTGAACGGCACAGGCCAAGTGAGGTGGCAGTAAATTGCATACTTTGACTAATGTTCTCTAAATGTTCTCTTAAAGTTGTCAACAAACTTTTTCAGCAACGTTACTAGAATGTTTTTTTTATTTTTTTTACGAGTTGTTAATAAGTTGTCTGTGGAGTGTCTTTGAAAGTTACAGAGTTAAAAAAAAAGTTTGAATAACGTTCTTATATTCAAGCAATAATGTTAATACAACATCTACATATCTGGCCATTTTAACTTTAAACATTTAGAACTATTAAAGTAATGTTTTTAATGTTTTTGTTACTAATAGAAATACCAGGGAAATAACCTGAAATTGTTGGGGCAGCTAGTACATCCATGCACGTGAAATGTTAATCGCATTCATTTTTCACATGACAAATGCTTCTTATTCTCAGGTGTTGTCATAATATCGCTGTGCCAGACAAGTGCTGCCCTCCCGCCTACGTAGACGTCAAACATTCGTACATGATGTTCAACACAGGTACTGAAAAACAACCTTGTGAAGTAAAGGCACCAGACACCTTTTATTTTCTTCAGCCCCACCTTAAAAGACTGAAACATGGAAACACCTCAAGATTCTCTTCATCCTTAAGAGAGAAGAAGAAAAAAGATTTCTCACGGAGATGTGTCTGGGAAAAATTCTTACTTTTGAACTTTATGACACTGCGGTCATAAGTGAGGTGATTTATTGAACGTTTTGTCGGCCATTGTTCCAGCAGTAACAGCATTTGCTACATTTGTGAGGAATTTTTACATTTATGAATTCGTCAAACACTTTTATCCAAAGCTGCTTTAGGCCATTCAAACATTCACGTTTGAACAGCGAGTATTTATAGTCGCTGTTCATTTATTATATCTATATAGTCGATCTAGATATAATAATTTGAGGGTTTGGTTTTTCCAAATAACAAATCTTTCAGGATAATTTTACCAGGTACTTTAAAGTCTTGAGTTTGGTACTTTAAAGTCTGAGTTTGTGTTTTTCAGAATGGGGAAAAGGATAAAATCATTGAGCCACTTGGAATTTGAGTAAGGAACGTTTAATATTGATGTTGTTTTATTGTTGGCAAATTTCTCCCTTGAGCACATATGTTTTCTCCTCAAGTTGATGGCGATTTATAAATTTACTTTTTATAGATAAGAAATGCTTTTTAATCATGCAATTGAACAGTTTACTGATGCAATTGCTTGTATAAATATTAGCATGCATTCTGAATAAAGACCAGTCACATGGACAAGTAGACAAGAATAATTTATACCAGAACACACTGTGAACTGTGTTCCTAATGGTCTCCTTCAGCTTTTGTATGTGTTAAAAGCTTGTTTAACCAACAAAACAGTATAGGCTGAAAAATAACATGAACATGCCTGTCAAAATTTAACAACAAATATATAATTCGGTGGCGGTGCAAAGCAGCAAACAGTTTCAGATAGAGAGAACATTTCTATCAGGTGCAACATTTTTTAAACGTTCTTAGAATTTTTAAAACATCCAGTTTTTGGACATTGTATTAACGTTAGTGCTTGGTTATTATTCAGACACATTTAATTCTGCATTTTTTTTTTAAATGCTTCACTAAGAATAACATTTTAATATAGAATTTAAAAGTTCTACTCATGTCAGTGCAGAAACATTTTTGATAACATCAAGAGAACTTTTGGAGAACGTTAGCCAATGTTCTGCAAAAATTCCCTGTTAGCTGGTTATGAATTTATGGAAGGAAAAGCAGCAGGACAGCCTTGGCAGTGCAGATGTCTGCGCAGATGACTGCGCGTCTGGAGAATACCATTATTTGGCGTAATCCATTCATCAAAGGCGCATGAGCGTGAACCTTAGAGTAATTTACAGGTCCTTGAGCATGCATCACATTACATGTTATGATTGGCCATCAATTTTTCAGAGAACTGGCTGTGATTAAATAACATTTTCTCATACTGCTGAATATATTTTGGACCCGCTATTAACACTGCAGGTCATTTTGACCCACCTAAAAAAGTCTATAAACATTTATTTCAACTTGGATACAATTCATGTAACATCTAACTTGTGTAGTCATGGAACAGTAATTAGTTATCTTCACCTGTGGAAAACCTGACTGAAACTCTGACACAAGAAGAACAGGTAAACTTAACATACCGGCCTCCTGGCTCAACCGGGACTTAACCGGTAACGGTGACCGTCTTGTTGTGAGGTAATAGTTCTACTCAGTGTCCTACTTAAAATTATATGTACATGTTGGGAATATTGTGTATAGGGTTTGAACAATTCATAACTTTTAATTCTTAATGTTATTGTGATGGTATCACTCGGTTATGACAGGTGTTTGTTGTGATTACTGGCATTATTTAACCTGTTGCCTTGCCTATAGCCAAATCACAGTCGTGCTAATGTTCAACAATAATGCATGTGTGTTATCGCGATTATATCACTCTTATGCTGGGTGCAGAATAGACGTATTACACAGCTTTGGACAGTTGATAGGGACTCTTGTCTTCTATAGAAACAGATGTTGTACCTCTCTAGTGTATTTTAACTGCTCAGCAGCTCATTTTTTAGTTGGTTTAGATTTCGTCTGCTTTTGTAAATGTTTTGCTCTGTTGAATTAGTGTAGTGGAAGTTTTGCGTTGGAGGTATCGCAAGCAAACACATCTCTGTGGCCGTTGTGTGCTGACATTATCAATGATATGAAACAAAATACATTACGTGGAATGTCTCCTTGGTGAGCAAAAAATATTTGCCTCAGAAACTGCTGTGTCATAATCCAATTGCTCTGAGTACGCTCTGCGATTACGTCTTTTCCCAGTCTACAGGAAACATTTAAATCATAGCTAAGCACCTAAAGTATGCAAGGGCCCTTGATACCAAAGTAAATTTGTTGAATATTTGTGCACATAGTTCCTTGCATAATGTGTCATTGTTCCTGGCTTGTGTACATGATTAAACCCTTCTACTGCAATCCTTACAGGTTAAAAAAGACCTGGATTCCAGAAGTATATTTTCCATTTATTTTAAGCATTTTAATCAGATTTTATTAAGCAATTAATAAGTACTGATATCCAATGCGAGTGTATCATTTTAAGCATATTTCTCACTAGCATTGATCACTTCTTTATGCAATACTGAGTGCACTTTTATAAATGAAAATCATCATTAAAGTTAGGGTAGGCAATTTTTAAAAAGGCTAGCAACAGCAACCTAGCTTTGAGAGCATTGCCTTTCAAGCTAAGGTGCAACCTTTAAGTGATGATTTTGGGTGGACTGTACCTTTAATTCCTTTCTCATGGCCATCTTGGCTAAGGTCATGAAATGAACTGAGAACAGTGGCACCTTGTTTTGCAGGACTGTGACAGCGCTGGATAAACTTGTCAGGTCACATTGACCCAACATGTTAAATGTTAAAACAAACCTCTTTTCTTTGGTCTCTTGTTTTGACTGAGGTTGATGCAGGTTAGATATTAAGACCCGTATCAGAAGAGGGATGTTAATAATACACAACAGGGTTTGAATGTAACCTTAGAAGGCAACAGGAGCAGCTTGGAGATGGTCTGTTATATTACTGGATTGTGGTTACGAAGGGCCCTTCGTAGTGTCACTGTATGATAGCCAATCAACAAAAGCCTGGCTATCAACACACTGTATCTAAAGTGCATCTGTAACTCATGATCTGGAAATTTCCGCCCCAGGAGAACATCGAGTGTGATGGATAGATGAACCGTGCCTTGGAAGGCTTTCTCAAAACATAACAGAACAAGGTAAATCCATCACATATATACACACATATATATATATAACCGAAGTTCAAGGGTACACTTATAAAAACATGCCCACCCTGTAACATTGGCCCAGAATGAGACAATGTGCTGTTTAAAACTCTTTTCATGTAAGAGTTCTTCACGCTTCACCTCATTCCTCAAAAGTCAGAGATGTTTTTTGCCTGGGTCTGGAATAGCAAATTAGGACTGTTGTAGTTTTGTACAAATTTACATACTTTATTATGATGTGTTTTCTTATAGTACTGTATGTTAATAGATATACCTGTTGTTTCATGTCTCTCATGTCATGTTTCATAGTTATGCTTATTGTCTCTCTCATCACATTGAATTATGGATTATGTTGCGCATGTATTTTTGTTTTATGCATATTTTTACCTTTTCTTAACATTGTTTCTGAAGTTTCATTAAATTACATTGAAATCAAACCCTAATTGACAGATCTCTACAATGCAGCTGTAGACCTTTAAGAGGGCAACGCCCCTCTATAGAACCTGCTGTACATTATTATTGTACATTATAGATTAAAAGCACTTCCTCTGTTGAGTACGGTATGATATTTTCAGCTCGCAAATATAGCAGCCTGGTTTTAAACAAATCCAAATCATGCATTCACGGAGGCATACAAACATGAAAGTGAAGTCTTAAATATGACAAGTAATAGACTTTTATTTACTTACAGCACATATAATTCACTTGGAAACAGTTGCTGAAATGTCAAGGCCATTTTCTGAATACACATATTCAAACCCAAACACTAATCAACTCTGGTCAGCTTGATGTCAAACAGACACAGAGCTACGCAAGGAGCGAAGAAGAGAATCGAAAAAAGTCATTTGATTTCACGGTCAAAGGCAACAAGGAATCTGTTGCTGGTTGGCTGAGTGCTCTGAACTTCTTAGAAATATCTTTTTGAAACAAACTTCCCCTTGTCATATGGAAAGGAACTTGCTGACAATAGCAAATAGCTTGTTGACACGCAAAGTCTGTATTTAAATTATTTTGTGTGGCTTTTGATAGCAAAATTGGCTTAACCTATTTATATTGATATATTTTATTGATGTGCGCGCGTGTGCGTGCGTGTGTGTGTGTGTGCGGTCAATACATTATGGAGACCAAATTTCCCCTCAAGTATAATAAGGCCAGTAATACCAGTACATTGTTTTTGATTTCCCATTAAGAACAAGCTAGTAAGTCATACAGAATGATCTATTTTGAAAAACTTAAATAGAAAAGATTTCTTTGACGGGTAGGTTTAAGGGTATTGTTAGCTTAAAGAGATACAGTTTGTGTAGTATTCTATTCCATTTCGTCTGCCAAATGTGTTCGTTTTATATAATCACTCCCATGATTTGTTTGGTACAGAAAGAAGAATGGACAAAAGACATGTTCTAAAACAAATACAGTAAATGTATTTGACATTGCATCGCTTTATTATTCTATGTAAACGTATAACTTGAATTGAACGTATGGCATGAATAAAAATGGTTTTGAAATAACCTTTAAACAGTCACCATTCTACAGTGTTTTTCAAGCTCTCTTGTGAACTACCCGTCTAAGCAGTAAGTGAACGAATGGAAACTGAGGGTTTTTAAGCAGATAGCGTGGATTACAGTAGTGTGGTCTCGTTTGATCCTGGCTAAAAAACATCCTCTGGAGAAATGGGCCTGCGTCACTCTTTACAGTCTAGGTAGGAAACAGAGAACAGAAGCCTGTGTGTGAGGGAACATGACAGAGGGCAAAATGGTCAGTACTGTYGTCTCTATCTGTATTAAAGGGCAAGAGATAAACAGTGAATTGAGAGACTCCTTGTTTGCTCTGTGATGTGAGTTCAGCCCTATAAACGTAACATGATAGAGCTAAAATAAATTCACATATCGGTTTACAAACTATAAACAGTCATTTCTATACATTTGCATTGATATTTTTATTAAGTCAAAATGTTACATGATGTATTTGATTTATACATGACAAATTCTAATTCACTATCTTGTGTAATTGAAACAGCTCAGTTACCTCTGTTTATTATTATTGGCTGTTTCTATATCAAAACAATCAAAAAATTGATCCCTACTCAAGCAAACTCAACCCGCCTCCCTCCCCAGATACCCAAAGACCATCGGCAGACCAGATGCATGAACGTGATGTAAAGAGAAACTAGAAGTTCATGACAGCTTGTCTGACTTTTTGAGATGGAATAGCATGTTTGTTTTGGCTAGACTTAAAACAGACTTAAAACAGACTCGGTCTGGCAGCGATAGACTTTCGTGAAACTGAGATTGTGGGTGGGGAGTCATTTTTGCATTTCACTTCAGATTAACGCGGGAATGTAAAGAAACATATCATTTCTGTGAGGTAAATTTAACATTGTTACTTTAAATGTAAGCATCTTTATTATTTACCTTAAGTGATAATTGTATGCTATGACAATATTTCATAAAACATGGTTTTGAGACAATCAAGACCCTGTTTACACCTGGTTAAAACCGTTTTGGGAGCTCAAATGGGAGCTTTACTAACAGACCAATCAGGTAGCAGCTGTCTAAGTGTATGAACCAATCAGAGGCAGGGGAGTTAAAATCTCACAGGGTGTTACAATTCAGTACAAAAATTGGGCAAGGTTACTTCCTATCAAAACTTTTTCATGAAGTCTTGTGAATGTGTATATATATGCCTATGTCCTGTTCCTGAACAGGCTGTTATTGAAGATGAACCCTGCAGAATTTAACACCCTTGCTGATGATTGGCAGGCGAGTAGACGGCCTGTCATGTTGCCTTGCATCCATCAGGATTGATTAGCATTTACACTGTGAACAGCACAATGTGGTGACACACTTTTTCCGACTCCCGGTTGTGATCAGACCATAAACCGCTTTGGAGCCCGTTTACACCTATACTTAGCACTTATCTGATCCACGAAAACGGATCCCAATACAAGGCGTAAATAGGGTCATAAAAACCGTTTCAAGACAAGAAAAATGACCTAATCTTCTTGTTCCGAGCATATGCAAAGCATTTGAATTGATGTCTTGTAACCATACCCCCGACAGATGTCTATCTGCTCTCAAACTGTTTTACAGATCTCGCTTTGTCTATTTGCCAAAAGAGTTCTCAGGCCAAAGTAGATAGCTTAGTTTCTGAGTGCATTTTTTCAAGTAATAACTCCCATATGTTTCATTATAGACATTTATCTGATTAGATGAAACACAAGGCTTAGTGGAATTCTGTTGAGGGGAAATAAAGTCGATACATTCAATTTGAATTCTGCAACAATTAATCAAAACGTAGCTGCACTGCACAGCAACCTGCCGTTGATCTGAATCAGGGACCGTATACACTGCACATATGTGTCCATTTTTAATACTGCAGACTAGCAGGTTTACATATAGATGTTTTCCTGACTTTTGCTTTGAAATACAGCAAAGAGCTTCTGGCTGTTGAAGAGACACAGTGCTGACATACAGTTTAAAGAGGCCCACAAAGAGACGCCAAAAGGAGTAAAGCAAAGTTCATCGGGTCCATCGTGTACTATTCCAGTTTTAAAAATCAAAACATTAACCATATTATAACCATATTTGCTAGTCTTGTGCAGAGACTGTAAAAAGATCTTGCGCTAACCCAGCTTACACTTTTAGGTTGTAGGAATGTTTACCTAATGTTTCCATTGGGTAACAAAAACAACGTTATTTTGAACGTTCTAGGTTTTATAATTGAGTTTTTGATAACATTTAACAAAAGATTCTTTTAATGTTACAGACAGAACGTTTTGATAACCTTTACAGAATGTTAGCCAACATTCTGAGAACATTCCTGTTAGCTGGGAAGTGTAAGAACTCTTAGCGGACCTACCCTCATAAACGCAATTGATTTAAACTCATAAAGGCCTTTATAGGTGCCACTAGGATAGATAAACAAAATTGCTGAGGTAATGATTGACCTAAACATCTAAATAAAATTGCACACTTCAGCTTTAAGAAACTTCTGGTGTTCCCCATCAACTGCTGCCAACAGATAAAGCTGCTCTGTGATTTATGTGGGGTGAAAACTGAGGCTACAAGGAGCAAAGATCTCAACGAGTGGAAGAATAACTTAACAGAGGATAAAACACATATTAGTGGATTGTTTCCCCACTATAAAACCCACACACAAGCCACAATTCTGCCCCAGCCTTGCTTCCCTATTTGCACTAAACCCTTAATATTTGTTCAGATTATTTACTTTTCTTTATGTGCTATTAAGCATAAATGAACAGGCTTGTGTTTTCTTGTTTGGGGTAAATCATCTTCTGTATCTGGTATTTGTCTAATGACAAAACGGAAACTATGTTTTTGGCAACAAAATAATGTTTATGATTTTTGCCACAGCATATTAGAGTTTGAACCAAGACCAGTTGGAGAAAACTTCCTAATTGCATTGTTTATAAGAAATCATTTCAAATTTGGGGTACTGTTGTTTTACCAGAAGCTTTTAGTTTAGTTAGCTTTGACCAAAACTATGCGGCAAACTCTGACAAACAAAAGAAAGATTTAAATGGCTGTATTTCTAAATTCTAGGAAATGTTCTTCCTTGGCATGTTTTTGCTCATTTTAGCATATGCTTTACATTCGGAAACAGGATAATAAGTCATATTTACGTAAATAAAATTTAGAACTACAATAATATTTAGGTAAAGCCTGTAACTTTAACCAGGCAACTGTACAATCCTGCAAAAAGTTACTGATTGTGTTCAATAATGTTTAACAAGTCAGATGTTTCTTAAGTTTTTATCCAGATGTGGTAAAAATGTTCTCTGGTTGTGATGGAGATGATGGTTGTATTAGCGTTATCAAATGGATGTGGTCTTCCTGGCAAATGACTATTAATGTCTTCATTTTTGCAGCTTTAAGAATTCTGTTTCAATAAAACCACTGGTGTCATTTAATGTCACAAAAACAAACATTGTATAAATAAAGATTTGGTATTGTGTAATGACTTACAATATTAGGCGCTGCTTGTTGCTCTTTATAAATGTAATGGCAAATGTCACATAGTGTGCAAGCAGAGATTTCCATCCCCTAGTTTGTTCTCATAATTGCTTTCTTCTAAATAACCCAGTGTGAGGATGTTTAACCATATTAGGTCAAGCTATGTTAATTTGTCTACACTTACGCCATGTTGCTTTTGAATAAAAGAGCAACTATTTTGCCCCTAGTCTAGTAGTGTTTTTCCACTTTGCAAGTGTTGCCAACTGGCTATTTAATTTGATGGTGAAATAACCTGTTAATCCTTAAATGACCAATTTTAAACAGTTTTATCTGTATTTTCCATCTAAAATAGTGTATAGCGTTTGGCCTTTTTAAACAAGCAACCCAGCTAACAGGGAACATTCTCAGAATGTTGGTTAACGTTCTCTCAAAGTTACCACAAAACATTCTTGCAATTACGTCAGTACAATGTTTTATATTGTATATATCAAAAACATTATTTTTAGGTAGTGTGTGTAATGTTTTAAAAACATTACAAAATGAACACCTGTTTGAATGTTTTTATATCCAAGCAATAGCATTAATGCTTAATAAGTCTTTAAAAACATTACTTTTGAACATTCCTAGAACGTTGTAACTTTTTGTTACTTAATGGAAATGTTAGGGAAACGTTCTTGCAACCTTAAACATTAGCTGGGAAGTGTCTCAGTGTAAACTTCTAGCTGGAGCTCTTTGTGCAGTAAAGATGAATTATATGACACAGTTGAGCTTTCGTTTTTATCAGTCGTGGTTTTTCATAATAATCCCTCTTTATTACTTGACTGTACAAGTTGTCTGGCTGAAAAATGTCTTGCTCGTCAGTTTTGCTGTTTGACCCTCAGCAAACTTTATTGTGCTAACATGTTTTGCGCTTTATTGCATTTGTGTGTGAGTGTGTTGTTGTGCTGAGACTTAGTTTAGTTTATGGGGAGTCTGGGGCAAGTCATCACTTTTTACTTAAAGCTGCAATCCATTTTTTCCCTCAGTATCACCAGCTTTTCTTTTTGTAGGTTAAAGTCAAATGAACAAACTGACATTTCCTGGGAAATTAGACCCAACAGCTCAATTTATAAATCATTATAATAAACCTTCTGTTGGGAATCAGTAAGGTTAAGGTAAGGAGATCTAATCTGTCATGTTCTTGCTCAGTAACTGATTGTTGTTCATATCAACTTTGCTTCCTAAAATTGCTGCCTTATACAGGAACACAAAACTTTCAAAATGTTAAAAGTAACATACAAAAATACAGCATCATTGTTTTGACATAATATATTAGATCAGTTTTATAAGTCTTACTAATGTAATTCAAGTAGACAGTCAAATGTTAAGGGTGATGCAGGTTCAACAAATAGTCTGGGTAGTTTATTTCCATCCTTCCATGCGGTTGCCGGGCAGTTTACTGGCAGCACTGAGAGCAGATTAAGTGAATATCTTCAGGGATATCGTGACCCTGCAACTTTGCTTAATCTTGACGGAAAAATCACACAGGCAATTTCTCGTTCCTGACTTACCTATCAGCACTCTGTCCCAGATGTACCTCTCTCTCTCTCTCTCTCATTCTCTCTCCCTCGCTCTCTCTCTTTCCCTCTCTCGCTCTCACTCTCACTCTCTCTCTAACTGACAGCTAACTGACCAGGTATAATTCAACATTGGGCTTCTGTTTTCTCAGTGTTTAGCATCTTTATCTGGTGACGGTGTCATTTTCAAAAACTCATTACAACCAATCACAGGTTGCTTTAATGAATATGCATGAAAACATGAACTTTTAATATTTGTGATAATTTTTTTAAATCAACTTGTAGGAGCTTTTGTTCAAGGATAGCAATGTGCCGTCTGGGTCCAACCATTTAAAAGCATGTTTGTGGTGAGTTTTTGGGGCTTTGACTAAGCAATCACAGAAATCAGTAAAATATTGGGAGTTTTCATAAACGGGTCACAAACAAAATATAGAATTACACACAACCACAATTCAAATGTAATAGCATTTCAGAAACGGTCCTCCGAGAAAAAGGAAATCTTAGAAAATCATGATTTTGGAGAGTTTTGCCTGTCATTCCCTCTCATGATGTCAGCTTGTTTATGACAAGCAGAACATCAAAGAAATTTGGACCTTACAAGGAAAGATAAATCTGAAAATAATTTCTGAGTTTTTTGTTTTGGTTGACCTTTGTTTGCAGTGCATTTCTGATGCTGTCACATTCAATTTTAACTGAATGAAAGCGAACAGCTGGAGAGAACAAAATGACAAATATTTCAGAGCCTGAACCATTTTCTACAATATTAGTGTTAATCTGTGCACAAGTTCATGTTTCCCTCTGAGGAGAACGAAACCAAAGTAATTTCATGTTAAGTGTCCTAAATACTATGTAAAAAACGTAAGAAAATAACTTAAAACCTTGGAGGTTTGGGGAAATTATTCTGTTGATCATTTGTTGGATTTTGTTACAAAAGAAAACAGTACCACAATTCTCTCACTCATCCATCCATCCATCTAATCTATATCTGTCTGTCATCCATCAAACAACACATTCAATATCCCTGATATAGTTTGAGATTCCTATTATCAAAAGAAGTTTCACTAGAATATAGTATTATATGAGGTATGCCTGGTTCTCATTGACTCTGTGGGCTGCCCCAGAAAGCCATTATCTACGCATTCCACACTAGCTCTTTGCAGGTTTAAGTTTTACACGATACACCGGCTGTCAACACAACACACATTTACTTTAGCTCTCAGCTAAACACAGTTGAAATGCATGAACATTGGTTTCTTTAATTCTGTCGTGTATTTGTGCAGTTTATTGTTCCCAATTTGTTTTATTTTTCCTGATTTAAATGTGATCATGCAACAGTCAGGAGGAACAAATACGGTACAGCCCGCATAGAAATTTGTTATTACTTGTGCTTAAACAAGACGGGTAACTCATTAGTGTTTAATAATGTCAAATTTCAAGTTCAATGGATCTGTTTATTTGATCCAAAGCTGAAGACAGAGTCTTAAATAGATGCAGTAAACAGGCAACTCAGGCCCAACTCACAGACACTAGACAGGAGGATGCGGCTTGAGGAATAATTATGCTGGCATGCCCTCTTCTGGGTATACAGTGAAGTTGTATCTATGCAAAAGTCTTGCATTCTATAGTGTAATGCTTATTTTATTTCATTTTTATTCATTAGGCTACATGCAATCTGTATAAATACATAAAAAAGATCCATTAATAAGGATAATACAGTTTAATAATGAAAACATGGGAAAATTTGTGCTCTTTTATTTGTGATATATATATATATATAAGTAATAACAAAGAGGACAAGCTTGAGCTAAAACGTCTTTTTTATATTCACGTGACACATCAATAGATTTTATTACGATATGAAATAACCTTGTTTCAAAAAGTATATCGTAAAATTATAATGTAAAGTATAATTAATTTAATTACAATTAAACACACTGGAGCAAAGGAGGGATTGTCGCTTTGTTGATGACGTGCTTCCGGTTTTCAATAGTTTACGGTAACGCGTGAAAATGTCTGAAAACCGGGTGCGTTTGTGTTTTTTACACTAGTGGAAAGATCCCAAAACAACCTGTTGCAATGGTAAAGCTAAAATAAACCCCTCCAACTCCTGCAACAATCCCGGTAAGATTAAACAAAGACTGGTTGACTGTGAACTGCTGTGAATTTAGCCGAGGTATTTGTATGCGCTTGTTAGGCTATATAACTATACACGTTAAATCGCGATATAATGCATATATAAGGAACTCGCTGATTGTTTATTAAAGTTGAAAGACTGATGCATGAAAATGATGAAAGAGAGAATATCACGCCGATCTGTATGTCTGTCTGTTATTCTGTCATGCTGGCACAGTTAATGGTGAATGATAGTAATGACAGTATAAATAGGTCTGTTATTGTTGCCCCATGCATCTGTATTGTCTGTTTCACAGATAGAGTTACAGGAGCTGGAGGGACAACATGATCAGACGTGTAAATATGTACAGATAGTAACAGAGATGGTCATTTAAGAAATTGAAGAGTTTGTTAATCGGCCATTAGTAAAAGTAGTAAATTTTAGGTGTTGTAAGCCTTTTAGGGAGAATTGAACTGTTTGCATCTTAAGAAAACATGCATGCTTGAGGCCACATAAAAATGCTTGTTCTTGGTTAGGTGTTATAACAGCCAAATGCTGTCTCTCCCTGTTACTGAAGGTCAGTCAAGCCCTTTGTTGTGTATTGTTTAGGGTTTATCATAGTGGAATTGACAGGACATCAATGTAGGGATGGGCGCTTACCTGAAGAGAATTTGTCTGCTGACACCTAAAAGCCTGAAGGCCGCCAATATTAAAGAACGTTCTGAAACAAACGTAACGTTACGTTCAGATCCTCGTGTTCCCTCTGCAAATGTTGTTGACTTGATTTAAGGTTTTTCTTGATCTAAACTGTTCCATGTGTGAGCAGAACCTTTAAGAACTCTGAAATACTAGTATTTCTTCAAAATTTTGACAGGCAGAAAACTACTGGGAGATGCAATGTTGGGTCTCTGTTCATTTCATTCTTTTTGATTAGTGATATTTGACCAGCCCATCCAATGGGTGCCGAAATGTCATTAGCTGACAGTCAGTGGCTCGATAATTTGTGCTTTTTGCTTCATTTTCTCAAAAATATTTTGAACACTGCGATGTGGCGGTTAGCCTCAAATTTGGTTGTTTATCGTTATGTCCGCAGCATTTTTTCTGTGTAAGTGTATCTTACCAGAAGTCGTATTTCTTACGAGAAATCTTACTGGTTTTGACAAGATCTGTAAATTGCTTGTTTTATTCCACCCTCTGTTGAAGTAGCGGTATGACTTCCATTTTGTGTTTTTTTTTAAGGTAATTTACAGATTGCAGTTGGCCTGGCAACAGTTGTAGATCTCTGTAGGAAGTTTTACTCATTCTAAAAGAGTTTTGCTTGATTCTGTCTTAATAGATGCATTTTTTCCAAATGACAATCAAACTGGCAGCGGTTTTGCTTTGATGGTATTTTCAGGACAGGTTATGGTTGGTTACTCCTATTTTTTTCTATTGCACGTAGAAATGCGTTTTATAGGAACGTTTATTTTGAATTGTGTTACTGGTAGGACTGGGAAACATATTGAATGCTGATGATGTTTTCATGATGAAATGTAAAACTGAGTAACATTTGTTTTCGTTATGAGTATCTTGGTATTAAATATATTTTTCAGCTGTTTCGTTTCCTATTATAAGAGTGTATCATCACACTGTTCTCGTAATGTCTTCATTTTTTCCTTCCTCATTGTGATTTAAAACTCATTTACTGATTTGTTTGCAGAAATTCATGTTCATGGAAATATCCATATGGTGTTGTATATATTTTCAAAAAGTATATATGTACATAAATATTATGTTATTAATGCTAATTACTATTTTTAGTGCATGTAAATAAAATGATTGTTGCTTATCTTTGACATGTTGGGTTTTTTAAATTGATTTTGCATGTTATGAATCTATGATCCCTTTGTCTGAAAATATGGTGCCTGTAATTATAAAAAAGCAATTATTGTTAATTATTAAAAAGCATCATAAGCTAATACATAGAAATGGAGATGCATTTGAATCTTCTAAATGCATAAATGTAAATATTGAATATTACTATTCAATAAAGCGGGAAAGTAATGATGATTTATATATATGTATATATATATATTTAAATATCTATTGTTTATATGTATAATTTATTATTTATATTTGTTATATAAATTTATTTATTATATATATATTTATTATATAAAAAACATTTCTAGTAATGTCATCCAGACTTGCTGAGCACAAAATATTTCTGAAACACTGAATCCAGTCATAAATTGTGCTGATAGGAACACTGCCTTCTCATCAGACACGACTGATGTTTGAGAGCTGAACCCCAGAAATGCCAAAACAGTTACAAGATACTTCATCAGAAACTTCTCAAAGTATAAAGATTACCATGAAGAGGATCTATTAAAGCTCTCATGGCATTTACTTGTCAATAAATCTATTCCTGGTTATGTATTGCTTTGTTTTTAGAACTCCAAAGTGCATGTTCTGGACACTGAGATGTTGGAGACCACGTGAGGGCCAAAGTCACAAAGACAGAAGCCCGGCTTGAGTCTGTGGCTGAGTTGAAGGACTTTGCTGAGCAGGCACACGTCTCGGCTTGAAGCTACAGAGCTGAGAAAGACCGTGATTTGGTGACCGAGGAGCATGGAGTGCCGTGCAGTGAGCACAAATACTTTTCAGAAAAAGTTACAAATTGCACAAATTGTTACAAATGTTAATTCTGACAGTTGTATTTGATGCATGTATGTAATAAGTGAACATAAACGATTGTGTTTCCCTTGACTGCAGGATTGAGGCTCAGGAAGAGATCTTTAAATACGTCCCAGTGAAAGCGGATCTGGAGGGAGCTGTATAAGGTAAATACGACTGTTATCCAGCAGTATCCTCATTAAAAGTTTAACTGGAAACCAGAATACTGTCATATTTACTGAAATGTAATATGATGACAACATCATGCTGAACTTAATCTTCTTGGCACAGGTTATTGACTCCTCAGATGTCTTTATTCAAGTGCTGGATGCTCTGGACCTCATGGGCAAACTTTCCTAGAGCATTGAGACCTACCTGAAGACAGAGAACCATGGAAACACCTCATCTTTGTGTGACCTCAACATGTGTGACCTCATTCCCACATAGATGATGGTAGGAAATGACAGCAGATCATCTCCAGATTTTTGATTGGCTTGTGGTCATTACAACACATTTGAGGTGTTCAGATGGGCATCAGCAATGTTGAGCATATCTAAGAGTGATGTAAGTACAGATGGTCCAAAACAATAATATAGTCCCATGCAAATCATATTTTATTGTCTTGTGGTCTGTTATGAGGAGATTATAATGTGGTTTGGTTGTCAAAAAGAGTTTCACTTGATTCTTCCAGGTCTGTTCGTTCCCATAATCTGAATGCTGTTGTGTCATTCCCATTGGCATTACATACATGCATTTATCATAAGCGCTATAATCTAAAACCATTAAATAAATCCCTCTGTAGGGATGGACTTCATTAGACTTGCACAGTATTTTCAACAAAACGTTTACATTTGACATTTATGCATTTGGCAGATGCTATCTAAAGGGACTTACAATGTGTTCAACTTCTTCATTCAGTACATGTTTGGACAATTATTCCTTGCTTGTGTGCATGTGCCCGTATGTTGCAGAAACGCTGGGTCGCAGTCTAACCAACCTTTGGCAAGAACTTGCTGATCCAACTCCTGCGACAAGGTGAGCCCTTCATGTTTACGGTGAACATTTATGGCTGTTACACATGTCTTGGAAGCGGAGGATGGCAGTCTTTTCTCTCCCAGCTAACAGGGAACAATCTCAGAACATTGGCTGACATTCTCTTAAAGTTCCTTGTGATCAAAAAACTTCTTTGTATAACTGAACAGGGTTGAAGGTTCCAAGAAATAATGTTTTTAACGTTTTCGTTACTTAACAGAAATGTTAGGTGTACATTGTTAGTTAGGATAAATTTACTCACAACGCAGGTTAATAACGCAGACTGATATCTGGCCTATAATGGCAGCAGATTGTTGGCTAGCTGTTTGGCTAGTTACCAAATGCCCCTTGTGCCCCCTTTTGGCCCCCTTGTGCTGTTGGGCTCCACTCCGGCCTTCACATCTGTCTCAGACCTATTTTTGGGAATACAGCCGTAAACAATATCTTGGAAATACTAAAAAAGAGAGCTTAAAAAATATAAATTTTGTTGAGAGTTATATGACAAGACACTCTTTTAAGACTTTAAAAACAGCAGCAAAATAATATCCTTGCTACCATGACTACAGTATAAATCTACAGATGTAATGACTTTTAAGAGGGTTTGTGCATCAAATTTTCATTTCTTGTTGCCTTTTTTTGTGAACAGTGAAATGTGAGGGAGATGGCTACACTGTTGAGGTGAAAGTTGATCCAAGGTTTGCTTTGTTTTTAGATACCATAAAACAGTGTGATTGTTTCTTTTGAAAAGATTTAAAAATGAACGTTCTTCCATAATTTACTTGCATTACTTAACATTTATGGATTTTTGCTTCTGAAGAACAAAAGCATATAGGTTTTCCAACAACAGTGGCTCCCTACGACTTCCACTGTATCGACACAAGAACATTTATACATTTCTCAAAATATCTTCATTAAGTTTTACAGGAAAGGTCAGGTTTGCAATGACATCACAATGAGTAAATAAGGAAAACATTATTTAAAAAAAACTGTTGGTTTTTGTTTAGCTCCATTCAGACAAAAAGCAGATTAATGTTGGCTTCATTGGTTACCCTAACATTGGAAAGCGCTCTGTTATTAACACCCTGTGCTTTAAAAAGGATCTGCACTGTGACATCCATTGCTGGGGCAACTATGGTAAGACGTGTAGATGTTAGCCCTCAGTAGGATAACATGGATGTAGCTGCACACATGCTCTAAAATGGCTTTAAATGGAAAAAAAAAGGATTATTTGAATGATGAATCAAATAAATCATTGATTTGAATTGATTCCCTTAAATGAGCAGTTTACATTATTTCACAGAAGTCAGTCAAAAGCATTTGCTTGAAAACTCAGCCCTGGTCGTGATCATTAGATGAATGTCTTTAAAAAAACAAAACTTTATTTGGAATATATAACCCAGTGGAAGATGTCATATCCAGCACCAGACATGTGTTAACATTTTAACCATCTTAAGTTTCCAGCAGTTTGCTTTTGGCTGTAATGTTTTTTGTATTGGTGTGAAAAATTGATTTTGTTCCTCTTATTCTACAAGCATGAAACTAAGTAACACATTTCAGAGAATGTGTGAAAATTTAGGGAAAATAAAGAAAAAATAATTCTTCACTTTCTGTTATACTCTTTGCTATAGTGATACATTTTATTAGTTAAAAACACAATTTTGTTCCTCAGTTGTGTTCCCTACAAGTGAAGAGACACGACGCAGTGTGTCATTCTTGTGGTGTGATTATTTGCTAACACCAAGCTAATTAACATATTAACTAAATTCCAAGTATATTTATCTAATAAAATATTCAATTGCGATTTCAGAAAGTTGTTAGTCAGTACAGGAGATACCTGATATGTTAATAAGATGTTAAATGGTTGAGCTTGACAAATAACAGTTTGTTCAGTGATAGTTCTTTCTCTGAAGAACGCAGGATTTAAGTGTTCTATTCGTGGAAAGAGCAGTTTATTATATTGAAATATTTTGGGGCTTGCGGTTGCTGAAATGGAACCATTGTGCCATTACAAACTGTCCTTTTTTTTCTTTCCTAGGCCTGGCAGTATGTCACACTAATGAGACGTATTTTCCTGATTGACTGCCCGAGCGTCGTCTACCCCTCCGATGACAGCAACCCGACATCGTACTGAAGGGAGTGGTAAAATGATCTTGACTCTTCAAGTGAATGTTCCCATTTGTTATTCCCAACGGCTTCATCCCATCACATTGCATCTGCGGCGCTTCTATCTTGGGTCCAAGTGGAGAAGATCCGAAACCCAAAGGATCACTTCGGAGACGGGCTGGAGAGGGCAAAAGCAGAGTATGTCCAGAAGACGTACCGTATCCCGTCCTGGAGCTCTGCCGAAGATTTCCTGGAAAAACTCGCCTTTCGCACCGGAAAACTGCTTAGGTTCGGGCTTGATTGTAGATTGCATCTGATAAGATGGATTTGTTTATTGTTGTCCCTAGAGTGTCTAATTGAGTTGAGATGTGACAGTTTGCTTACTTTGAGCTGGTGGAAAACAACCTTTTGCAAGATAGAAAGAGCCAATTTCTAAAATTTTTGTAAAATCCCATTCCAAAACCACTAAGATTTTGTTTTTCAGAACTTGGACTGAACTGAAAATTGGTTAACATTTACTTTTAATCTAGTTCAGAGTTAGATCTTAATCTCCAAATATCCAACATTTCTATCTAATGATGGTGTTGTTCCCCCATTACAGGGTGCAGAGCCAGACTCCAGTGCTGTCTCTAAAATGGTTTTAAATGATTGGTATGGGGGGGATGGATCCCCTTTTTATTGAAGCCCCCTGGATGGACGAAGAGGTAAATGGATAGATTTGTTTTGATTTCCCTTTTAAAGTATTACAAACATTCACAAAATCTGGACTGTTTAATAAATCAAGTGCTCAGGTTTGGGAAGCTATGAAATTATTTTCAGAAATTGGTTCTAGGCTTTTCTGTGTGCTCTTGACATCTAAATGTTCCAGCTTGCATGTAGGATTACATGATAGGAGTTCTTTTGTTTTGTATAAATCTTTTTGGCAAGCAATATTATACACAAAGTCCTGAATATTCTTTAAACCTGGCAGGCCTGTTGACCATAATGTGTTTTTACATAAGTTGACATGTGATCTTTTCTGTCAGAGCAAAACACAACCACCAGAGTCTGAGAATGTGGAGGAGTCATCGCCATCAAACAGGACGTTCAACAGCTTCTGAAACAGAAACATGAGGTGATTTTGATGAGATGTTTGTCAACGTCAAGCAGAACTTTGGCAAATCAATGTTGCCTCAGAGTTCAGGGAGGAAGATCTCATGTCTGTCAAAATGTTCTTCTGGATCAGAAGATGAGAAAGATGATGACAGTGAGGAGGAAGAGGAACAAGTGGAACAGAACAATGAAGAACAACAGGAAGAGGAGTTCTCTGTGGATGGACCTCCAACCAAGAGCACACATGATTTCAATAAAGTGCTGGATGAAAAGATTGCCAAACTAAAACAGTTTGTCAGTCGTGCCAATTCTAAACGGTTTGTGTACTATCATATTCTTGTTTTTATAAGAGGCTCTGGGCTTAACACTCACCTTTTATCACCCTAGACATTTCCTGAGATGTTGGCCAGTTTAGCAGATTTTTGAATTTTCCACTGTTTAGGTTTCACACATTACAGTGCATCCCAAAGGTCTTTCTGAAAAGGTGTTTGCTGAAGCGAAAGCAAAGCGGAACGGTGCAAATAATTCACAGCTAAAAGTCAAAAACAAATCAAATCAAAACCAATTATGGGCTGTTCACACAAACAATCCAGATCGATGCCAAATGTTAATGTGCACAAAAAAGTCTGGCTTTTCCAGATCCGCAGTTTAAGTTTAAGAAAAAAAAAAAGTTTAAAATATGCATTCCAAATCTGAATATTTTACAAAAAACCTCAAGCCGTTTTTGACCAAATATATTAAACCAAAAGGTTTATTTATAATAGTTTATTTTACTGAAATTCATGTATGATTTGCAAACTCTGTTGGACACATACATTAGAGGTCAGCTGTGCTTAAAAAAACAAACATCTCTTCTCTTTGTTTTCAGCTGTGACACAGAAGAAAGCTTTGGAAGACGAGGGAGTGTGTCAGACTGAAGAAAGTTGAAGACGCTTGTTTTAATTCACTTTAATCATACTGTGACCATCCTTTAGAAACATTATAACAGTTTATTTCAGCACTGCATTTAAAAGCTTTTAGCTTCAGAAAATGTCTTGATTCAGCAGTGCTGAGTTAGTGGAGGTTGTATGTATTTTTATCTGTTCTCTTTAATTTGGAAAAAATAAATACTAAACAGACTTGTTGTTTTTTAAGGAACAATTTTTGTTAATGGTTTTAATATAAAAAACAAGTTAACTTGAATAATTTAATATTTGCTTTCCGAGTAATTATACCCTCCAGCTGTGCCTAATGAAAAAAATAATGGCAGAAAAGCATTTAGTTGGGGAAAATAATGTCACAATGCAACAATGTGATTTTCTGCCAGATGAGTTTTCCCACGCTTTTCCTCAATTTCCTGTGGCTCTGCTTTCCATCTTTCAGTGGCCTCACTGAAGCCTTCATCCTCTGTTCATTCCCTGCAGAAGGGGAAGGGGTGCAAGGTTTAAATTAGATGAGTAATTAAATTCACTGATGGTTAAATATTTCACTATTTTTCTATAACAGGGTCATTTTTACGCTGTATATGTAATGCAGCAATTAAATAATAATAATAATAATAACAGATGGTCACTGTTACCAGATGGCACTACATATGATCGCTTTAATGCTGTACCTTAAGCATGTCTTACTGGATAAAATAAGATTAATTAGATATAATAATAATAAACTCATAATGTAAGATGGTAAGTTTGTGTACCCTGTTTAACAATCCAGATGGGTGTCTTAAAAATTGTCTTGTTGTGGTGTAATTACATGAACTTAATACATTTTCCAAGTTTGTTTTATCTTTGTTTAGAAACATTTCCCCAAATTACAATAAAGACATTTATATTAAGTCACACATGTCAAATGTTACAGTGGAAAAGCGATGATACGTGCAGTGAAACAAACCAAAGCGGAACTGATCTGTTCTGCACATTTGCAGGGGGACCCATTTTCGTATCGTACCACGTTCACGCCGGAAGTGGAAGTTTCGTAAGTGCGGTTTGAATGTTTTCATGCTCGTTTGGTATGAACGGATCTTATTGTTTAGTTAGGTAAGATAAACGCGTTCGTAATGGATAACAAAAGACGACACAGAGAATCTCCTGCCCGCGATGTAAAGGTGAAAATTAAACAGGAGAAAGTGAGCCCCGTGCGGCCTCAGCGGTCACGCCGATCCACTTCAGGCTCCAGCCGGGGCAGCAGCAGCCCGCAACCCAGACGACGAGACAGCAGGTGGGTCCCTCGTACCTGTCAGCCCTGCTTCTCTGCGTGACAGGTCGGCGAAACAAAGTGCGTGTTCCCGTTGTGTCCGGTATCAAGTCTAATCCAAGAGACTTACAGAAGCGGGAAGATCAACAAGTCGTTTTGCTAGTGCCCAGCGGTTTCATAAAGTGTTTCCTAAACTGTATCGACAGATCACCCGTTAGGAGAAAGGACAGATCTCCAGCGAGAAGGGACCGTTCGTCTGGCAGACCGCAGGAGAGGTCGCCTCAACCCCGCAGGAGCAGAAGCCCACATCGCGCCTCCGACGTTAGGATAAAGCGGGTGAGACTTATAACGTTGTAATGTATATTAATACAACATAATGCAAGATACAGTGTTGCGATGTAACTGGTGCATATAAAGGCATGGTAGGTATATTATCAGTTACCACGGTCTGTTTAACCTGTTTAACTTTTTCTTTTTTTCCAGTTCATAAAAGGCCACCAGTAGTGGCTCCCAGTAATGTAAATGTTAACAGGATTTAGATTTCTTTGCAATAGGAACAAGACGATCACAGGGAAGGTCATAGGCATCGCGAGAGAAGGGATGATTCGAATGATCGCAGGGTAAAAAGGGAGCAAGAACGTCCACGGCAAAGACAGCGAGATGGAGAGCAGGAACGACACAGAGGAAGAAACAGGGATGCCCAGTTACAACAGCAACAGCAAGCCGAGAGGGAACAGCACAATGAACGGCGGCGAGAGAATCGCCTCAGACAGGAGGCTCAGAGCGGCAGTGGTGATGAGGCACACGAGTTTGGGAATCAGCAGAACAGTGATTCTGCCCCGGCTGCTGAGAAGGAAAAACCAAACTTTGGACTGTCCGGTGCCTTGGTGGAAGATACCAATACATACAGGGGGGTGGTGATCAAGTATAATGAGCCCCCCGAGGCCCGCATCCCTAAAAGAAGGTGGCGCTTGTACCCCTTTAAAAACGATGAGCCACTCCCAGTCATGTATATCCACAGACAGAGTGCGTATCTGCTTGGACGACAAAGAAAAATAGCTGATATTCCTATCGACCACCCTTCTTGTTCCAAACAACATGCTGTTTTTCAGTACAGGTCAGAAACACAAACAACACCATCTTAAAGTGATAGTTCACTCAAAATAAGAATTATTTCATTTTGCAATCTTTCACTGTTTATGTAACTTGATGATTTTGTAACACAGAAAAGTTTCAGTTACCAGTTAGTGTTCATTGCATCTTTTTCATGCTATAAATGGTGACTGGCTGTCAATCTTTAAATATTACCAAAAATCCTTTTTTTTACAGAAAAAGTAACCTGCCAGCTTATTATTGCTTAAGTTATAATTCTATAAGTAATAAGTTATAATTTCTTAGTATTTTAAGTTTATTACATTTTGAGTAATAAGTGAGCAAATGACAATATTTTCATTTTTAAACCAAATATCCCTTTAACTTGTAGATTTTTACATGTATTTTTATTGCTTTAATGCAGTTAAAAGTGACTTTTTTTCTCATAATGTGCAATGTTTATCATCTCCAGATTAGTGGAGTTCACACGGTCAGACGGCACCACAGGCAGAAGGGTGAAGCCGTACATCATCGATCTGGGTTCTGGTAACGGCACCTACCTGAACAACCAGCGAATAGAATCTCAGCGTTACTACGAGCTGAAGGAGAAAGATGTGCTGAAATTTGGCTTCAGTAGCAGAGAGTACGTTCTCCTTCATGAGTTCTCTGACACTGCTGAGGTTGACGCGAAGAGAGAGGAGGGAGACGAGGAGGACGAAGGCCTGGATGAATAGTTCTTTCCCAGCATTTGATCTTTAGAAGAGTTTCCCCGTGGGGAATAAATGGGAATATCATTGATTCATCTTTCTGTAGAACAATGAAACAATCACGCTTCAGCCTGCCCAGTATGTCTGTATTACTCTATTCTCAGGTGGATAGCTTTTGTATCCAGCCAGACAGTTTTCCTGTCACACTGTGTATAGTGTTGCCCCGCAAAGCAAGTGCTTAACGCCAGAACGAATTACTCAATTTCTTAAAAGATTTATTTTGGATACTCTTGAGGTAGTGAATATTAGGTCCAGATTTGGTTACTGTAAATATACTGGATACATTTCCTTTCAGTGCTTGTTTTATGTGTTTCAGTTTTTACATTAGTTTCCTTGTTAGTCGGATCTGTTTGCCAGCACTCAGAGTCATCGTCCTTGTGGTAATTCAATGTTGCAAATGTCTGTATGTTGTTATACGTAAGATGGCTTCAGACTTTCTTCAGACATTTTCTATTCTCTCACAGTACCTTCATATTTGATTTTTAGATGTTTTGTATTGTAAAATAAAGTGTTAAAAACACAAAAATTGCTTCTTTTCTTTGACTGAACAAATTTAAGGGTGAATGAGATGTTTCAGATGCTTGCATTAGTTTGTAAAATTAGCCAACGTTTAGAAATGATTTTAAATGGCGTACATTTACAAACATTTAATGGCAACACTATATCATATTTACTATTTTAGAGGGGAATACAGTAATGAATCAGAAGATTGACACAATTGAGGTGTGGGTAAAGAATATTTATATAAAGATGAGGTTTTAGTTTATATGTTATTATATAAAAGGAAGCCATTTATAATCCATTTAATCCTTAAAACAATCATTTGCTCTGTATTCTGTCATCAGTTTCCGCATGTATATGATGCTTCTCGTCGATGTTATGGGCGATTTTAAGTCTAAAGGTCTGTTTTTATGTTAATATTTATTATTATTTTGTTGTTATTATTTTATTGGTTAAGAAGGCGTCGAGTCAAGGCCTTTTATTTTGAAATCATTAACATCCGGTTTTCGTCACGTTTCGTATTGCATGGAAATACTTTATTAGCTTTAGATGTTTATGGCTACGTATTATAAGTATGTTTGTTATACTTACATTTATAGCGGTTTTGACGTGTTTTGTGTAGGATATACACACATTTTAGCATGTGCAGGTTTTGTATGTGTTTAAATAAGCTTGTGTCTACGGGCGCTGTATTAGACCGCGATATCTGCGTAATTCTCCATTATAACTGCCTGTAACCCTTGATATAAGATCGTCTCAGTAGTCAGTATGTTTAATTTAATCGTGTCCATAATATATAAGTGCACTTAACTTTTAACACCTCTTAGGAAACTATCAGTGATGCTCCTCGCCTATTGATCCTCGAAGATTGTCTCTAATAAATTGTCTTCCTCTTTCAGATGTAGATTCATCTGCATATTTCAGTGAAGGTAAACCTGTATCTTCCTCACAATGTCATCACGGCCTTCAAAACCGGCTCTACATTTTGGGCAGGTTGTGATCGGTCCTCCCGGATCAGGTAAAACCACATATTGTCGGGCCATGCAAGAGTTCCTGGGTCACCTCGGGCGCAAGGTGATTGTTGTTAACTTGGACCCTGCCAACGAAGGGATCCCGTATCCATGTGCTGTGGACGTATCTGAACTCGTTACTCTTGACGATGTGATGGAAAGTCTAAAACTTGGCCCCAATGGTGGCCTCATCTATTGCATGGAGTATTTAGAGGCAAATTTAGATTGGTTGGAGGAGAAGCTAAAACAACATCAGGGCTGTTATGTCCTTTTTGACTGCCCAGGTCAGGTGGAACTGTACACTCATCATAAGTCGGTGAAGAATATATTTGCACAGCTGTCTAAGTGGAATTTCAGGGTAAGCATATGGTCGGACCTTATCTTGCACTGCTCTGAATTGTTAATATGTATCTCCTGTCTCACGTCATCTGATGTTGGCAGCTGACTGCTGTGCACCTGGTGGATTCCCATTACTGTGCCGATCCGGCCAAGTTCATCTCTGTGCTCTGTACATCACTGTCCACCATGCTGCATGTAGAACTGCCACATGTCAATGTGCTGTCCAAAATGGATCTCATTGAGCAGTATGGCAAACTTGGTAAGATAATGTAATTCTAATTGCAGGAATAGAGATTGAAGCAGATCTATATATGATCATTCTCAGCAATGTTAAAAGGATAGTTCGCCCCAAAATCAACACATTTTGAGTATTTTATAAGTATTTATACTCATAAATACTTGACCTTGCATCATTACAGAACTATGAGTTTCTCGTCTGTTGAACACAAATGAAAATATTTTGAGATGTTTTAGTTATGCTGGGTTCATACAACAGAATTCAGGGGGTGTCACTGTTGTGAGGTTTCCAACATATTTCAAAATATCTTCTTTTGTGATCCTCAGAAGACAGAACTTTAGAAATAAAGGATGGAAGACCTTGTTTTTGGATGAACTATCCATTTAAAGCTAAATAAGCAAAATAAGCTTTTCTGTACTATTTTACTGTTTAAATGTTACTATTTTTGGTATTAACTGTCTCTGCAAGCTTTCAACCTGGACTTCTACACTGAGGTTCTTGACCTCTCATATTTGGTGGAGCATCTCGCCTCAGACCCTTTCTTCAAGAAGTTTCACCATCTGAATGAGAAGTTGGCTGAAGTGATCCAGGACTACAGCTTGGTCTCTTTTGTTCCCCTTAATGTCCAAGTGAGTGCTTGCTTTTTCTGTGTTTAATTAATGAGGTATTGTGAAGAATGTTAAAGCTGACATGCATGCGGCTTAAGAGTATGACCTTTGACCATTTATATCACTGTAGGATAAAGAAGTCGTGATGCAGGTCTTACGAACTGTAGATAAAGCCAATGGCTACTGCTTCGGAGACCTGGAGGAGAGGAATCTGCAGGCCATGATGTCTGCAGCTGTTGGGGCAGACTTCCACTTCAGCGCGTATCCTTGTCCCACTATATTCATTTATTGGAAGTTGACACGCTCCTATTAAACTTTTGTAATTGCATTACTTTCCGCAATTGTCTAACATTTTTGTTGGTGCATGAAGGAGTATAAACAAAAATGTATTTAATTAGCAATAAAAATACACAATGTTGTTGCTTTTTCCAGGAATCACTGCTCAAATGTTCTGTTTTATTTTCTTGTACATTATTGTTCAAATGTTCTTAACCAGTTTCATTCAGAACTCTTGGAGTACAGGAGAGATATGTGGATGCCACTGAGAAAACCGTTGAGGATGAAGTTATGGACTTATGAACCTTTTTATATGGAATAAAACGTTTTTTAAAAAACATCACATTGCGTGATTGTCTGACTTAATAAATATGGGTAACAGGCATTAGTGGCACCTAAAGACACACTGAAATTGTTCCACAAAGGTTTTTTTCTCAAAGTTACAGTGTCTTGACTTTAATAAACACTTGAACAATCAATAATCAGATAGTTACATTAAAAGATGCTTTCATCTGCTTGCTTAAAATGATAGACATTACAGGCCATTTTCAAAAGTCAGAGCAGAAGAGAGAACACAGTAAATGCAGAGAGGGTTTTTTTAGTATGTATTAGATGTTTAGGATTTTTGGTATAGCAGACAGCAGGGAAATGGACTTAAAGGGGTACCATTTTAGAAGACCACTAAAATGGTGGTGCCAGTGATAAGCAGAGACAACAAAACCTAACACTTTCATTTCAGTGTCATGAAAGAAATGAAACGTTTTGTGCTTATACTTTTAGTGCCATTTATAGTTGTGTTGGTGCCGAGCTCGAACGGGTTGCGTCAATGCGAGACTTCCTCCTAAACGCTTCCCCATCTCCAGTCTGTACAGGAGGGTGTGAATATATTAGTCGAATAAACACTAGAGGTCGCTATCGTCGCGATTACTTGTCACACCGCATTGTAGTCAGCATTTATTTGTTTATCGTTGCGTTTTGGAAAACTGCAGTCGCTGAATTCTTTCTGTGACCAGATTTCATGCAATTTTGAGTCTCGCAACGCCATGCCATCCACAACTGCGACGTGGTACAATGGCTACTAATGTTTCGTAATTGTCGCATTATGTTGGTTTTGGTTATTTAGGTTACATTTTAAACACTTTTAAAATATGCACGTTTTTTAAAAAATGATTTTACCGTCCTTTAAATACAGGACGAGTGTTTAACTAACTTATGGCAAAAACCTTTATCAAGCCGGAACTCCTTTTTGCTAATGTTATGTGTAGTCTGGACCTTGAAAAGGCCTTCTCACTCGCGGAGGAACACAGGAATGCATTGTACACGAGAAGGAGACGTGACAACTATGTTAGATAGTTCTCAGTGATTGTAAAACGTACGTTTTTCTGCAAGCTTATATCGTCTGTGTCAGCTACATGCGCTCTAGACGTTTTAGCTCATACGTAATATTGTCACAACATCCATCGGGAATGAATCTGCACAACGTTAACCTTAACACATACTTGTGCGAACCACGGAAGTATTCCGGGAACCAGAATGAAGTGATTCGCCTCTTAGCGCACTCGGCTTGGAAACGTGGAAAACGCGGGATGGATCATGGAAAATGATCATGCGGTCTTTGCTAAACTCCTATTAGTGATCGCCAAAAACTCGGTTATAAATATATCTAATGTTATATTTGCGTACGAACACGTTTG